>NW_024121125.1:972331-988905 GCF_016745375.1 Pimephales promelas
AAAAAAACGACAGTGTTTACCCCTTTTGTTTTTTTTCATTTTTGGGCGAAAAATTAAGTTTTCCCAATCTTCTCAAAACTCTGGATTCTGATAGAGGCCATGAGACTTTGACCTGAGTGCAAAAATGGAGGCTCTAGACCCTTCCAGAGCTGAGATATCGAAACTCAAAATTTCGACCCGAAAAAAAAACGACAGTGTTACCCCTTACGTTTTTTTTTTTTGGGCGAAAAATTAAGTTTCTCCAATCTTCTCAAAACTCTGGATTATGATAGAGGGCCATGAGACTTTGACCTGAGTGCAAAAATGGAGGCTCTAGACCCTTCCAGAGCTGAGATATCGAAACTCAAAATTCGACCCAAAAAAAAAACGACAGTGTTACCCCTTACGTTTTTTTTTTTTGGGCGAAAAATTAAGTTTCTCCAATCTTCTCAAAACTCTGGATTCTGATAGAGGGCATGAGACTTTGACCTGAGTGCAAAAATGGAGGCTCTAGACCCTTCCAGAGCTGAGATATCGAAACTCAAAAATTCGACCCGAAAAAAAAAACGACAGTGTTACCCCTTACGTTTTTTTTTTTTTTGGGCGAAAAATTAAGTTTCTCCAATCTTCTCAAAACTCTGGATTCTGATAGAGGGCCATGAGACTTTGACCTGAGTGCAAAAATGGAGGCTCTAGACCCTTCCAGAGCTGAGATATCGAAACTCAAAATTTCGACCCGAAAAAAAAACGACAGTGTTACCCCTTACGTTTTTTTTTTTTTTGGGCGAAAATTAAGTTTCTCCAATCTTCTCAAAACTCTGGATTCTGATAGAGGGCCATGAGACTTTGACCTGAGTGCAAAAATGGAGGCTCTAGACCCTTCCAGAGCTGAGATATCGAAACTCAAAAATTCGACCCGAAAAAAAAACGACAGTGTTACCCCTTACGTTTTTTTTGGGGGCGAAAAATTAAGTTTCTCCAATCTTCTCAAAACTCTGGATTCTGATAGAGGGCCATGAGACTTAGACCTGAGTGCAAAAATGGAGGCTCTAGACCCTTCCAGAGCTGAGATATCGAAACTCAAAAATTTCGACCCGAAAAAAAAAACGACAGTGTTACCCCTTACGTTTTTTTTTTTTTGGGCGAAAAATTAAGTTTCTCCAATCTTCTCAAAACTCTGGATTCTGATAGAGGGCCACGAAACTTTGGCCTGAGTGCAAAAATGGAGGCTCTAGACCCTTCCAGAGCTGAGATATCGAAACTCAAAATTTCGACCCGAAAAAAAAACGACAGTGTTACCCCTTACGTTTTTTTTTTTTTGGGCGAAAAATTAAGTTTCTCCAATCTTCTCAAAACTCTGGATTCTGATAGAGGGCCATGAGACTTAGACCTGAGTGCAAAAATGGAGGCTGTAGACCCTTCCAGAGCTGAGATATCTAAACTCAAAATTTCGACCCGAAAAAAAAACGACAGTGTTACCCCTTACGTTTTTTTTTTTTTGGGCGAAAAATTAAGTTTCTCCAATCTTCTCAAAACTCTGGATTCTGATAGAGGGCCATGAGACTTAGACCTGAGTGCAAAAATGGAGGCTCTAGACCCTTCCAGAGCTGAGATATCGAAACTCAAAATTTCGACCCGAAAAAAAAAACGACAGTGTTACCCCTTACGTTTTTTTTTTTTGGGCGAAAAATTAAGTTTCTCCAATCTTCTCAAAACTCTGGATTCTGATAGAGGGCAATGAGACTTAGACCTGAGCGCAAAAATGGAGGCTCTAGACCCTTCCAGAGCTGAGATATCGAAACTCAAAATTTCGACCCGAAAAAAAAAACCGACAGTGTTACCCCTTGCGTTTTTTTTTTTGGGCGAAAAATTAAGTTTCTCCAATCTTCTCAAAACTCTGGATTCTGATAGAGGGCCATGAGACTTAGACCTGAGTGCAAAAATGGAGGCTCTAGACCCTTCCAGAGCTGAGATATCGAAACTCAAAATTTCGACCCGAAAAAAAAACGACAGTGTTACCCCTTACGTTTTTTTTTTTTGGGCGAAAAATTAAGTTTCTCCAATCTTCTCAAAACTCTGGATTCTGATAGAGGGCCATGAGACTTAGACCTGAGTGCAAAAATGGAGGCTCTAGACCCTTCCAGAGCTGAGATATCGAAACTCAAAAATTTCGACCCGAAAAAAAAACGACAGTGTTACCCCTTACGTTTTTTTTTTTGGGCGAAAAATTAAGTTTCTCCAATCTTCTCAAAACTCTGGATTCTGATAGAGGGCCATGAGACTTAGACCTGAGTGCAAAAATGGAGGCTCTAGACCCTTCCAGAGCTGAGATATCGAAACTCAAAAATTCGACCCGAAAAAAAAACGACAGTGTTACCCCTTACGTTTTTTTTTTTTGGGCGAAAAATTAAGTTTCTCCAATCTTCTCAAAACTCTGGATTCTGATAGAGGGCCATGAGACTTAGACCTGAGTGCAAAAATGGAGGCTCTAGACCCTTCCAGAGCTGAGATATCGAAACTCAAAAATTCGACCCGAAAAAAAAAACGACAGTGTTACCCCTTACGTTTTTTTTTTTGGGGCGAAAAATTAAGTTTCTCCAATCTTCTCAAAACTCTGGATTCTGATAGAGGGCCATGAGACTTAGACCTGAGTGCAAAAATGGAGGCTCTAGACCCTTCCAGAGCTGAGATATCGAAACTCAAAAATTCGACCCGAAAAAAAAAACGACAGTGTTACCCCTTACGTTTTTTTTTTCGGGCGAAAGATTAAGTTTCTTCAATCTTCTCAAAATTCTGGATTCTGATAGAGGGCCATGAGACTTAGGCCTGAGTGCAAAAATGGAGGCTCTAGACCCTACCAGAGCTGAGATATCGAAACTCAAAAATTCGATCCGAAAAAAACCCCGACAGTGGTACCCCTTTCGTTGTTTTTTTTCGGGCGAAAAATTAGGTTTCTCCAATCTTCTCAAAACTCTGGATTCTGATAGAGGGCCATGAGACTTAGACCTGAGTGCAAAAATGGAGGCTCTAGACCCTTCCAGAGCTGAGATATCGAAACTCAAAAATTCGACCCGAAAAAAAAACGACAGTGTTACCCCTTACGTTTTTTTTTTTTGGGCGAAAAATTAAGTTTCTCCAATCTTCTCAAAACTCTGGATTCTGATAGAGGGCCATGAGACTTAGACCTGAGTGCAAAAATGGAGGCTCTAGACCCTTCCAGAGCTGAGATATCGAAACTCAAAAATTCGACCCGAAAAAAAAACGACAGTGTTACCCCTTACGTTTTTTACTTTTTTGGGCAAAAAATTAAGTTTCTCCAATCTTCTCAAAACTCTGGATTCTGATAGAGGGCCATGAGACTTAGACCTGAGTGCAAAAATGGAGGCTCTAGACCCTTCCAGAGCTGAGATATCGAAACTCAAAAATTCGACCCGAAAAAAAAAACGACAGTGTTACCCCTTACGTTTTTTTTTTTTGGGCGAAAAATTAAGTTTCTCCAATCTTCTCAAAACTCTGGATTCTGATAGAGGGCCATGAGACTTAGACCTGAGTGCAAAAATGGAGGCTCTAGACCCTTCCAGAGCTGAGATATCGAAACTCAAAATTTCGACCCGAAAAAAAAACGACAGTGTTACCCCTTACGTTTTTTTTTTTGGGCGAAAAATTAAGTTTCTCCAATCTTCTCAAAACTCTGGATTCTGATAGAGGGCCATGAGACTTAGACCTGAGTGCAAAAATGGAGGCTCTAGACCCTTCCAGAGCTGAGATATCGAAACTCAAAATTTCGACCCGAAAAAAAAACGACAGTGTTACCCCTTACGTTTTTTTTTTTGGGCGAAAAATTAAGTTTCTCCAATCTTCTCAAAACTCTGGATTCTGATAGAGGGCCATGAGACTTAGACCTGAGTGCAAAAATGGAGGCTCTAGACCCTTCCAGAGCTGAGATATCGAAACTCAAAATTTCGACCCGAAAAAAAAAACGACAGTGTTACCCCTTACGTTTTTTTTTTTGGGCGAAAAATTAAGTTTCTCCAATCTTCTCAAAACTCTGGATTCTGATAGAGGGCCATGAGACTTAGACCTGAGTGCAAAAATGGAGGCTCTAGACCCTTCCAGAGCTGAGATATCGAAACTCAAAAATTCGACCCGAAAAAAAAACGACAGTGTTACCCCTTACGTTTTTTTTTTTGGGCGAAAAATTAAGTTTCTCCAATCTTCTCAAAACTCTGGATTCTGATAGAGGGCCATGAGACTTAGACCTGAGTGCAAAAATGGAGGCTCTAGACCCTTCCAGAGCTGAGATATCGAAACTCAAAATTTCGACCCGAAAAAAAAACGACAGTGTTACCCCTTACGTTTTTTTTTTTTGGGCGAAAAATTAAGTTTCTCCAATCTTCTCAAAACTCTGGATTCTGATAGAGGGCCATGAGACTTAGACCTGAGTGCAAAAATGGAGGCTCTAGACCCTTCCAGAGCTGAGATATCGAAACTCAAAATTTCGACCCGAAAAAAAAACGACAGTGTTACCCCTTACGTTTTTTTTTTTTGGGCGAAAAATTAAGTTTCTCCAATCTTCTCAAAACTCTGGATTCTGATAGAGGGCCATGAGACTTAGACCTGAGTGCAAAAATGGAGGCTCTAGACCCTTCCAGAGCTGAGATATCGAAACTCAAAATTTCGACCCGAAAAAAAAACGACAGTGTTACCCCTTACGTTTTTTTTTTTTTGGGCGAAAAATTAAGTTTCTCCAATCTTCTCAAAACTCTGGATTATGATAGAGGGCCATGAGACTTAGACCTGAGTGCAACAATGGAGGCTCTAGACCCTTCCAGAGCTGAGATATCGAAACTCAAAAATTCGACCCGAAAAAAAAACGACAGTGTTACCCCTTACGTTTTTTTTTGGGGCGAAAAATTAAGTTTCTCCAATCTTCTCAAAACTCTGGATTCTGATAGAGGGCCATGAGACTTAGACCTGAGTGCAAAAATGGAGGCTCTAGACCCTTCCAGAGCTGAGATATCGAAACTCAAAAATTCGACCCGAAAAAAAAACGACAGTGTTACCCCTTACGTTTTTTTTATTTTTGGGCGAAAAATTAAGTTTCTCCAATCTTCTCAAAACTCTGGATTCTGATAGAGGGCCATGAGACTTAGACCTGAGTGCAAAAATGGAGGCTCTAGACCCTTCCAGAGCTGAGATATCGAAACTCAAAAATTCGACCCGAAAAAAAAACGACAGTGTTACCCCTTACGTTTTTTTCCTTTTTGGGCGAAAAATTAAGTTTCTCCAATCTTCTCAAAACTCTGGATTCTGATAGAGGGCCATGAGACTTAGACCTGAGTGCAAAAATGGAGGCTCTAGCCCCTTCCAGAGCTGAGATATCGAAACTCAAAAATTCAGCACGAAAAAAAAACGACAGTGTTACCCCTTACGTTTTTTTTTTTTGGGGCAAAAAATTAAGTTTCTCCAATCTTCTCAAAACTCTGGATTCTGATAGAGGGCCATGAGACTTAGACCTGAGTGCAAAAATGGAGGCTCTAGACCCTTCCAGAGCTGAGATATCGAAACTCAAAAATTCGACCCGAAAAAAAAACGACAGTGTTACCCCTTACGTTTTTTTTTTTGGGCGAAAAATTAAGTTTCTCCAATCTTCTCAAAACTCTGGATTCTGATAGAGGGCCATGAGACTTAGACCTGAGTGCAAAAATGGAGGCTCTAGACCCTTCCAGAGCTGAGATATCGAAACTCAAAAATTCGACCCGAAAAAAAAACGACAGTGTTACCCCTTACGTTTTTTTTTTTGGGCGAAAAATTAAGTTTCTCCAATCTTCTCAAAACTCTGGATTCTGATAGAGGGCCATGAGACTTAGACCTGAGTGCAAAAATGGAGGCTCTAGACCCTTCCAGAGCTGAGATATCGAAACTCAAAAATTCGACCCGAAAAAAAAACGACAGTGTTACCCCTTACGTTTTTTTTTTTGGGCGAAAAATTAAGTTTCTCCAATCTTCTCAAAACTCTGGATTCTGATAGAGGGCCATGAGACTTAGACCTGAGTGCAAAAATGGAGGCTCTAGACCCTTCCAGAGCTGAGATATCGAAACTCAAAAATTCGACCCGAAAAAAAAAACGACAGTGTTACCCCTTACGTTTTTTTTTTGGGCGAAAAATTAAGTTTCTCCAATCTTCTCAAAACTCTGGATTCTGATAGAGGGCCATGAGACTTAGACCTGAGTGCAAAAATGGAGGCTCTAGACCCTTCCAGAGCTGAGATATCGAAACTCAAAAATTCGACCCGAAAAAAAAAACGACAGTGTTACCCCTTACGTTTTTTTTTTGGGCGAAAAATTAAGTTTCTCCAATCTTCTCAAAACTCTGGATTCTGATAGAGGGCCATGAGACTTAGACCTGAGTGCAAAAATGGAGGCTCTAGACCCTTCCAGAGCTGAGATATCGAAACTCAAAATTCGACCCGAAAAAAAAACGACAGTGTTACCCCTTACGTTTTTTTTTTTGGGCGAAAAATTAAGTTTCTCCAATCTTCTCAAAACTCTGGATTCTGATAGAGGGCCATGAGACTTAGACCTGAGTGCAAAAATGGAGGCTCTAGACCCTTCCAGAGCTGAGATATCGAAACTCAAAAATTCGACCCGAAAAAAAAACGACAGTGTTACCCCTTACGTTTTTTTTTTGGGCGAAAAATTAAGTTTCCCCAATCTTCTCAAAACTCTGGATTCTGATAGAGGGCCATGAGACTTAGACCTGAGTGCAAAAATGGAGGCTCTAGACCCTTCCTGAGCTGAGATATCGAAACTCAAAAATTCGACCCGAAAAAAAAAACGACAGTGTTACCCCTTACGTTTTTTTTTTGGGCGAAAAATTAAGTTTCTCCAATCTTCTCAAAACTCTGGATTCTGATAGAGGGCCATGAGACTTAGACCTGAGTGCAAAAATGGAGGCTCTAGACCCTTCCAGAGCTGAGATATCGAAACTCAAAAATTCGTCCCGAAAAAAAAACGACAGTGTTACCCCTTACGTTTTTTTTTTTGGGCGAAAAATTAAGTTTCTCCAATCTTCTCAAAACTCTGGATTCTGATAGAGGGCCATGAGACTTAGACCTGAGTGCAAAAATGGAGGCTCTAGACCCTTCCAGAGCTGAGATATCGAAACTCAAAATTCGACCCGAAAAAAAAAACGACAGTGTTACCCCTTACGTTTTTTTTTTTTGGGCGAAAAATTAAGTTTCCCAATCTTCTCAAAACTCTGGATTCTGATAGAGGGCCATGAGACTTAGACCTGAGTGCAAAAATGGAGGCTCTAGACCCTTCCAGAGCTGAGATATCGAAACTCAAAAATTCGACCCGAAAAAAAAACGACAGTGTTACCCCTTACGTTTTTTTTTTTGGGCGAAAAATTAAGTTTCTCCAATCTTCTCAAAACTCTGGATTCTGATAGAGGGCCATGAGACTTAGACCTGAGTGCAAAAATGGAGGCTCTAGACCCTTCCAGAGCTGAGATATCGAAACTCAAAAATTCGACCCGAAAAAAAAAACGACAGTGTTACCCCTTACGTTTTTTTTTTTGGGGCGAAAAATTAAGTTTCCCCAATCTTCTCAAAACTCTGGATTCTGATAGAGGGCCATGAGACTTAGACCTGAGTGCAAAAATGGAGGCTCTAGACCCTTCCAGAGCTGAGATATCGAAACTCAAAAATTCGACCCGAAAAAAAAACGACAGTGTTACCCCTTACGTTTTTTTTTTTGGGCGAAAAATTAAGTTTCCCAATCTTCTCAAAACTCTGGATTCTGATAGAGGGCCATGAGACTTAGACCTGAGTGCAAAAATGGAGGCTCTAGACCCTTCCAGAGCTGAGATATCGAAACTCAAAAATTCGACC
This sequence comes from Pimephales promelas, assembly GCF_016745375.1. The sequence goes on from NW_024121125.1 coordinate 980,206, forward strand.
CGAAAAAAAAAACGACAGTGTTACCCCTTACGTTTTTTTTTTTGGGCGAAAAATTAAGTTTCTCCAATCTTCTCAAAACTCTGGATTCTGATAGAGGGCCATGAGACTTAGACCTGAGTGCAAAAATGGAGGCTCTAGACCCTTCCAGAGCTGAGATATCGAAACTCAAAAATTCGACCCGAAAAAAAAACGACAGTGTTACCCCTTACGTTTTTTTTTTGGGCGAAAAATTAAGTTTCTCCAATCTTCTCAAAACTCTGGATTCTGATAGAGGGCCATGAGACTTAGACCTGAGTGCAAAAATGGAGGCTCTAGACCCTTCCAGAGCTGAGATATCGAAACTCAAAAATTCGACCCGAAAAAAAAACGACAGTGTTACCCCTTACGTTTTTTTTTTTGGGCGAAAAATTAAGTTTCCCAATCTTCTCAAAACTCTGGATTCTGATAGAGGGCCATGAGACTTAGACCTGAGTGCAAAAATGGAGGCTCTAGACCCTTCCAGAGCTGAGATATCGAAACTCAAAATTCGACCCGAAAAAAAAAACGACAGTGTTACCCCTTACGTTTTTTTTTTTGGGCGAAAAATTAAGTTTCTCCAATCTTCTCAAAACTCTGGATTCTGATAGAGGGCCATGAGACTTAGACCTGAGTGCAAAAATGGAGGCTCTAGTCCCTTCCAGAGCTGAGATATCGAAACTCAAAAATTCGACCCGAAAAAAAAACGACAGTGTTACCCCTTACGTTTTTTTTTTTTGGGCGAAAAATTAAGTTTCCCCAATCTTCTCAAAACTCTGGATTCTGATAGAGGGCCATGAGACTTAGACCTGAGTGCAAAAATGGAGGCTCTAGACCCTTCCAGAGCTGAGATATCGAAACTCAAAATTTCGACCCGAAAAAAAAACGACAGTGTTACCCCTTACGTTTTTTTTTTTTGGGCGAAAAATTAAGTTTCCCCAATCTTCTCAAAACTCTGGATTCTGATAGAGGGCCATGAGACTTAGACCTGAGTGCAAAAATGGAGGCTCTAGACCCTTCCAGAGCTGAGATATCGAAACTCAAAATTTCGACCCGAAAAAAAAACGACAGTGTTACCCCTTACGTTTTTTTTTTTTTGGGCGAAAAATTAAGTTTCTCCAATCTTCTCAAAACTCTGGATTCTGATAGAGGGCCATGAGACTTAGACCTGAGTGCAAAAATGGAGGCTCTAGACCCTTCCAGAGCTGAGATATCGAAACTCAAAATTTCGACCCGAAAAAAAAAACGACAGTGTTACCCCTTACGTTTTTTTTTTTGGGCGAAAAATTAAGTTTCTCCAATCTTCTCAAAACTCTGGATTCTGATAGAGGGCCATGAGACTTAGACCTGAGTGCAAAAATGGAGGCTCTAGACCCTTCCAGAGCTGAGATATTGAAACTCAAAATTTCGACCAGAAAAAAAACCGACAGTGTTACCCCTTACGTTTTTTTTTTTGGGCGAAAAATTAAGTTTCTCCAATCTTCTCAAAACTCTGGATTCTGATAGAGGGCCATGAGACTTAGACCTGAGTGCAAAAATGGAGGCTCTAGACCCTTCCAGAGCTGAGATATCGAAACTCAAAAATTCGACCCGAAAAAAAAACGACAGTGTTACCCCTTACGTTTTTTTTTTTGGGGGAAAAATTAAGTTTCTCCAATCTTCTCAAAACTCTGGATTCTGATAGAGGGCCATGAGACTTAGACCTGAGTGCAAAAATGGAGGCTCTAGACCCTTCCAGAGCTGAGATATCGAAACTCAAAAATTCGACCCGAAAAAAAAAACGACAGTGTTACCCCTTACGTTTTTTTTTTTGGGCGAAAAATTAAGTTTCTCCAATCTTCTCAAAACTCTGGATTCTGATAGAGGGCCATGAGACTTAGACCTGAGTGCAAAAATGGAGGCTCTAGTCCCTTCCAGAGCTGAGATATCGAAACTCAAAAATTCGGCCCGAAAAAAAAAACGACAGTGTTACCCCTTACGTTTTTTTTTTTGGGCGAAAAATTAAGTTTCCCCAATCTTCTCAAAACTCTGGATTCTGATAGAGGGCCATGAGACTTAGACCTGAGTGCAAAAATGGAGGCTCTAGACCCTTCCAGAGCTGAGATATCGAAACTCAAAAATTCGACCCGAAAAAAAAACGACAGTGTTACCCCTTACGTTTTTTTTTTTTGGGCGAAAAATTAAGTGTCCCCAATCTTCTCAAAACTCTGGATTCTGATAGAGGGCCATGAGACTTAGACCTGAGTGCAAAAATGGAGGCTCTAGACCCTTCCAGAGCTGAGATATCGAAACTCAAAAATTTCGACCCGAAAAAAAAACGACAGTGTTACCCCTTACGTTTTTTTTTTTCGGGCGAAAAATTAAGTTTCTCCAATCTTCTCAAAACTCTGGATTCTGATAGAGGGCCATGAGACTTAGACCTGAGTGCAAAAATGGAGGCTCTAGACCCTTCCAGAGCTGAGATATCGAAACTCAAAAATTCGACCCGAAAAAAAAAACGACAGTGTTACCCCTTACGTTTTTTTTGGGGGGCGAAAAATTAAGTTTCTCCAATCTTCTCAAAACTCTGGATTCTGATAGAGGGCCATGAGACTTAGACCTGAGTGCAAAAATGGAGGCTCTAGACCCTTCCAGAGCTGAGATATCGAAACTCAAAAATTCGACCCGAAAAAAAAACGACAGTGTTACCCCTTACGTTTTTTTTTTTGGGCGAAAAATTAAGTTTCTCCAATCTTCTCAAAACTCTGGATTCTGATAGAGGGCCATGAGACTTAGACCTGAGTGCAAAAATGGAGGCTCTAGACCCTTCCAGAGCTGAGATATCGAAACTCAAAAATTCGACCCGAAAAAAAAAACGACAGTGTTACCCCTTACGTTTTTTTTTTTGGGGGAAAAATTAAGTTTCCCCAATCTTCTCAAAACTCTGGATTCTGATAGAGGGCCATGAGACTTAGACCTGAGTGCAAAAATGGAGGCTCTAGACCCTTCCAGAGCTGAGATATCGAAACTCAAAAATTCGACCCGAAAAAAAAAACGACAGTGTTACCCCTTACGTTTTTTTTTTTGGGCGAAAAATTAAGTTTCCCCAATCTTCTCAAAACTCTGGATTCTGATAGAGGGCCATGAGACTTAGACCTGAGTGCAAAAATGGAGGCTCTAGACCCTTCCAGAGCTGAGATATCGAAACTCAAAAATTCGACCCGAAAAAAAAACGACAGTGTTACCCCTTACGTTTTTTTTTTTTGGGCGAAAAATTAAGTTTCCCCAATCTTCTCAAAACTCTGGATTCTGATAGAGGGCCATGAGACTTAGACCTGAGTGCAAAAATGGAGGCTCTAGACCCTTCCAGAGCTGAGATATCGAAACTCAAAAATTCGACCCGAAAAAAAAACGACAGTGTTACCCCTTACGTTTTTTTTTTTTGGGCGAAAAATTAAGTTTCCCCAATCTTCTCAAAACTCTGGATTCTGATAGAGGGCCATGAGACTTAGACCTGAGTGCAAAAATGGAGGCTCTAGACCCTTCCAGAGCTGAGATATCGAAACTCAAAAATTCGACCCGAAAAAAAAAACGACAGTGTTACCCCTTACGTTTTTTTTTTTTGGGCGAAAAATTAAGTTTCCCCAATCTTCTCAAAACTCTGGATTCTGATAGAGGGCCATGAGACTTAGACCTGAGTGCAAAAATGGAGGCTCTAGACCCTTCCAGAGCTGAGATATCGAAACTCAAAAATTCGACCCGAAAAAAAAAACGACAGTGTTACCCCTTACGTTTTTTTTTTTGGGCAAAAAATTAAGTTTCCCAATCTTCTCAAAACTCTGGATTCTGATAGAGGGCCATGAGACTTAGACCTGAGTGCAAAAATGGAGGCTCTAGACCCTTCCAGAGCTGAGATATCGAAACTCAAAAATTCGACCCAAAAAAAAAAACGACAGTGTTACCCCTTACGTTTTTTTTTTTTGGGCAAAAAATTAAGTTTCCCAATCTTCTCAAAACTCTGGATTCTGATAGAGGGCCATGAGACTTAGACCTGAGTGCAAAAATGGAGGCTCTAGACCCTTCCAGAGCTGAGATATCGAAACTCAAAAATTCGACCCGAAAAAAAAAACGACAGTGTTACCCCTTACGTTTTTTTTTGGGCGAAAAATTAAGTTTCCCCAATCTTCTCAAAACTCTGGATTCTGATAGAGGGCCATGAGACTTAGACCTGAGTGCAAAAATGGAGGCTCTAGACCCTTCCAGAGCTGAGATATCGAAACTCAAAAATTCGACCCGAAAAAAAAAACGACAGTGTTACCCCTTACGTTTTTTTTTGGGCAAAAAATTAAGTTTCCCCAATCTTCTCAAAACTCTGGATTCTGATAGAGGGCCATGAGACTTAAACCTGAGTGCAAAAATGGAGGCTCTAGACCCTTCCAGAGCTGAGATATCGAAACTCAAAAATTCGACCCGAAAAAAAAACGACAGTGTTACCCCTTACGTTTTTTTTTTTGGGCGAAAAAAAAAGTTTCCCCAATCTTCTCAAAACTCTGGATTCTGATAGAGGGCCATGAGACTTAAACCTGAGTGCAAAAATGGAGGCTCTAGACCCTTCCAGAGCTGAGATATCGAAACTCAAAAATTCGACCCGAAAAAAAAAACGACAGTGTTACCCCTTTTTTTTTTTTGGGGCGAAAAATTAAGTTTCCCAATCTTCTCAAACTCTGGATTCTGATAGAGGGCCATGAGACTTAGACCTGAGTGCAAAAATGGAGGCTCTAGACCCTTCCAGAGCTGAGATATCGAAACTCAAAAATTCGACCCGAAAAAAAAACGACAGTGTTACCCCTTACGTTTTTTTTTTTGGGGCGAAAAAAAGTTTCCCCAATCTTCTCAAAACTCTGGATTCTGATAGAGGGCCATGAGACTTAAACCTGAGTGCAAAAATGGAGGCTCTAGACCCTTCCAGAGCTGAGATATCGAAACTCAAAAATTCGACCCGAAAAAAAAACGACAGTGTTACCCCTTACGTTTTTTTTTTTTGGGCAAAAATTAAGTTTCCCCAATCTTCTCAAAACTCTGGATTCTGATAGAGGGCCATGAGACTTAAACCTGAGTGCAAAAATGGAGGCTCTAGACCCTTCCAGAGCTGAGATATCGAAAATCAAAATTTCGACCAAAAAAAAAAACGACAGTGTACCCCTTTCGTTTTTTTTTTCGGGCGAAAATTAAGTTTCCCAATCTTCTCAAAACTCTGGATTCTGATAGAGGGCCATGAGACTTAAACCTGAGTGCAAAAATGGAGGCTCTAGACCCTTCCAGAGCTGAGATATCGAAACTCAAAATTTCGACCAAAAAAAAAAACGACAGTGGTACCCCTTTCGTTTTTTTTTTCGGGCGAAAAATTAAGTTTCCCCAATCTTCTCAAAACTCTGGATTCTGATAGAGGGCCATGAGACTTAAACCTGAGTGCAAAAATGGAGGCTCTAGACCCTTCCAGAGCTGAGATATTGAGATATTTATAATGGCAAAAACGCTACGTGATCTCAATATCTCAGCTCTGGAAGGGTCTAGAGCCTCCATTTTTGCACTCAGGTTTAAAGTCTCATGGCCTCTATCAGAATCCAGAGGTTTTGAGAAGATTGGAGAAACTTCATTTTTCGCCCAAAACAAAAAAACAAAGGGGTAACACTGTCGGTTTTTTTTTTTTGGGTCGAATTTTTGAGTTTCAATATCTCAGCTCTGGAAGGGTCTAGAGCCTCCATTTTTGCACTCAGGTCTAAGTCTCATGGCCCTCTATCAGAATCCAGAGTTTCAAGATGATCAGAGAAACTCAAACTTCGACCCGAAAAAAAACCACAGGGGTACCCTGAACATAACCAGGGTATATTCTGCACATGAACAAGTTTCAAAAATGTATCGGTACTGTGATGTATATAATTTTTTTATAAAAGAAATTTCAATCAGCATCACTGAAAATGTGACTTCAGTGTCAGGCTTTCAAACCTACTGTCCATTCTAATGGACAGACACATTTAAAAAAAATTCTGATTTAAAACGTGCAATTCTACAGTCGATTTTTAACGTTAATTAATAAGTTCAATCTTTCTATTTACATACAAACTATGAAGTACTGGCAAAAATATATACAAAATGTAAATACACCTTAGAAATGTTGCTTGCGTCTGTGTTTGGAGTGAAGTGCTGCCATGCTTCTCTTCAATGTAGAGTTTTCTTTTTATATAATTACTACATGCAGAGCTTACTGCCATTTGATTCGATGACAAACGTCCAATCTCATGGACTCCAGGCTTTAAACTAGGTGAAATGCTCCAGAAGTTAAAAAGGGGGCTGACATGTGATGTCCATTGTAATGGACACAGGGTCTGAATGGGTTAATTAAATATTATCTTAATTTTTTTCTTAATTATATTAATTAATTATTATCTTAATTTTTAATTAAGCTATTTCATAATTCCTGAAAAAAATTTTTTAAATGTGAATTGTTTTGATGTTTCACCCTTAATTTCAGAAGCAACTAAATGAATATGCATTCAGTGATGTCATCATACTGAAGCGACTTTCGAAGCTTTTCAATTTTATAAACAAGCATTAAAAAAAAACATTTCGATGATTAAAAGTCTAACCATTCTTGCTCATGAAAATGTAGTTAAAAGCTACTTTTGTGATTCAGCTTTTTTTCGTTTCTACTTTGTTTTATTTTTGGCTAAGTCTTTCACAGAAATATAAAACACTGGCTTTAGTTTTTGTTTTATTTAAAATGAGCGACGATCTAGAATCCTGAGAGTGGAGATCTGTTAAACAAACAAACAAAAGTAGTTTTATTTTATAGAAAAACAAGACGACAAACACCCTTTTAAAACATATGTATATTTTCAGTTGTATAATGCGTACATATTCTTCTCATTTAAATAATCTAAATACAATCTGTGATGTTTGATCGACAATTACAAACAAACAGTGTGTGTTCACGACGTCACAGGCCGAATCCCAGCATCCCGTGCGGCACCCGAAGTGTGTGAGTCCAGAGTCCTGATCCGGGATAAATACTGAGCAGTGGATGAGATCAGTGTGAGCCTTTCAGAGGAGGCTTTCTCAGGATAGAAACACATACCACACACACACGAGACAGAGACGGATGAGAGCAACCATTCACAGCAGAGAAACGCATCACTTCCTCCTAAACCTCACAATTGCTGGAGATCAGGAGAGGTGTGTGTGTGTGTTTCAGACGCCCCCGATTAAATCACACACACTCGTTAGTGTTTACAGGCTCAAACTTCCATCTGTGACATCACACATATACACACACAGCTCACATTTCACCCCAAAATCAAGAGTTTTTTTGTTGTGCATTATGACAATGGCACTTTTTTCCCCAAAATTATGATGACTAAGCAAAAACATTCCTTGTGCGTGTGTGGTGTGTGTGTGTGTGTGTGTGTGATTTTAATGTATAATTTAATCATTTTAATATAAAAATCCAGTTTTTGGCATTATAACAAATACAACCAGTGGGATGTTTACTTATATGAATGGCAAATAAAAATTATTATATATAGAATTTATAAATGACGTTGATTACAAATGTTCCGCGGGATTTACATTTTCATGAAAAATAGTAAAAAAAAAATGCACAAAAAAAAACCAAAAACAAAGAAAAAAGCTGAACTTTGTTTGCTCGTGACCAGAAATATGACCGTTCTTCAACATCGCATGACACACACATTTATTGTGATCCGGTTCGTGTGAACGTGATCATTCGGCGACACATCAATCATCTGATGTCAGCAGGAAGGGGCGTGTTCAAAACAACACTGTCAATAAAGCGCAAATGTAACATCAACGACATCATTTCCCCTTCAAAAAAATAAAAAAGTTGGATACCTAAATCCCGAAATCCCAGTGAGTTTGTTCTTTAAATATCCTCTATGTATTGAACAGTATGTACAGCAGGTGGCGCTCTCATCATACACACACAAACACACACACACCTGAGCACGGAGAGTAGGGGCTGCAAGGCATGATGGGATGTCTGAGGCTGCCGTCGAGTGTCTGTGTGACGGAGTAAGAGTGAGCCCCTGAGGGCGGCCGCGGGGTCATGTGACGTTGACCTCGAGCAGGTGCTGGTCGTTGGCGGGCAGCACGAGCACCTGGCGGCCCTGTGTGCCGGTGAACACCTGACCCGGGGCGAAGGCCTGGCGTTTGGGCATGGGACGCCCCGCGCCGGCTGCTCGCCCAGAGACTGAACGCTCCCGCGGCTGCGCAGACTCGCCGTGTCCAGGTGATCCTCCACCGCTTTATCCAGCAGAGACACACTGTCGTTCTCCACACACGAGTCTGAGGGAGCACACACACCCGTCAGGACCAATCAACACACTCAAATCAATCAGAGAGAGACGCACTGAGACGTCCAGAGATACTGATTTACATATTAGGAGATTAAACATTTTTACTGCTGTTTTTTTTTTTAAATATATATTAAATAATTAATTTATTATATTATTATAATATTAAATATATTTTTTAAGATATTATCATCATCATTATATCATATTATATATTATTATATATTATATTTTATGTTATATGGTTATGAATCTGAATGTTGAATCTTGAGACAAACGGCCTTCACTATGAACCGCCAAAATAAAAGTCTGTTAAATTATGGCAAATACAACTGAT
>NW_024121125.1:1003807-1025565 GCF_016745375.1 Pimephales promelas
GGGGCCGAAAAATTAAGTTTCCTCCAATCTTCTCAAAACTCTGGATTCTGATAGAGGCCATGAGACTTAGACCTGAGTGCAAAAATGGAGGCTCTAGCCCTTCCAGAGCTGAGATATCGAAACTCAAAATTTCGACCCGAAAAAAAAAACGACAGTGTTACCCTTACGTTTTTTTTTTTTGGGCGAAAAATTAAGTTTCTCCAATCTTCTCAAAACTCTGGATTCTGATAGAGGGCCATGAGACTTAGACCTGAGTGCAAAAATGGAGGCTCTAGCCCCTTCCAGAGCTGAGATATCGAAACTAAAAAAACTCCGCCCGAAAAAAAAACGACAGTGGTACACCTTTCGTTTTTTTTTTTGGGCGAAAAATTAAGTTTCTCCAATCTTCTCAAAACTCTGGATTCTGATAGAGGGCCATGAGACTTAGACCTGAGAGCAAAAATGGAGGCTCTAGACCCTTCCAGAGCTGAGATATCGAAACTCAAAAATTCGACCCGAAAAAAAAACGACAGTGTTACCCCTTACGTTTTTTTTTGGGGGCGAAAAATTAAGTTTCTCCAATCTTCTCAAAACTCTGGATTCTGATAGAGGGCCATGAGACTTAGACCTGAGTGCAAAAATGGAGGCTCTAGACCCTTCCAGAGCTGAGATATCGAAACTCAAAAATTGGCCCGAAAAAAAAAACGACAGTGTACCCCTTACGTTTTTTTTTTTCGGGCGAAAAATTAAGTTTCTCCAATCTTCTCAAAACTCTGGATTCTGATAGAGGGCCATGAGACTTAGACCTGAGTGCAAAAATGGAGGCTCTAGCCCCTTCCAGAGCTGAGATATCGAAACTCAAAATTCGGCCCGAAAAAAAAACGACAGTGGTACCCCTTACGTTTTTTTTTTTGGGCGAAAAATTAAGTTTCTCCAATCTTCTCAAAACTCTGGATTCTGATAGAGGCCATGAGACTTAGACCTGAGTGCAAAAATGGAGGCTCTAGCCCCTTCCAGAGCTGAGATATCGAAACTCAAAATTTCGACCCGAAAAAAAAAACGACAGTGTTACCCCTTACGTTTTTTTTTTTGGGCGAAAAATTAAGTTTCTCCAATCTTCTCAAAACTCTGGATTCTGATAGAGGGCCATGAGACTTAGACCTGAGTGCAAAAATGGAGGCTCTAGACCCTTCCAGAGCTGAGATATCGAAACTCAAAATTTCGACCAGAAAAAAAAACGACAGTGTACCCCTTACGTTTTTTTTTTGGGGCGAAAAATTAAGTTTCCCCAATCTTCTCAAAACTCTGGATTCTGATAGAGGGCCATGAGACTTAGACCTGAGTGCAAAAATGGAGGCTCTAGACCCTTCCAGAGCTGAGATATTGAAACTCAAAATTTCGACCAGAAAAAAAAACGACAGTGTTACCCCTTACGTTTTTTTTTTGGGCGAAAAATTAAGTTTCCCAATCTTCTCAAAACTCTGGATTCTGATAGAGGGCCGTGAGACTTGGACCTGAGTGCAAAAATGGAGGCTCTAGACCCTTCCAGAGCTGAGATATCGAAACTCAAAATTTCGGCCCGAAAAAAAAACGACAGTGGTACCCCTTACGTTTTTTTTTTTTCGGGCGAAAAATTAAGTTTCTCCAATCTTCTCAAAACTCTGGATTCTGATAGAGGGCCATGAGACTTAGACCTGAGTGCAAAAATGGAGGCTCTAGCCCCTTCCAGAGCTGAGATATCGAAACTCAAAATTTCGACCAGAAAAAAAAACGACAGTGTTACCCCTTACGTTTTTTTTTTTGGGCGAAAAATTAAGTTTCTCCAATCTTCTCAAAACTCTGGATTCTGATAGAGGCCATGAGACTTAGACCTGAGTGCAAAAATGGAGGCTCTAGCCCCTTCCAGAGCTGAGATATCGAAACTCAAAATTTCGACCGAAAAAAAAAACGACAGTGTTACCCCTTACGTTTTTTTTTTTTTGGGGCGAAAAATTAAGTTTCTCCAATCTTCTCAAAACTCTGGATTCTGATAGAGGGCCATGAGACTTAGACCTGAGTGCAAAAATGGAGGCTCTAGTCCCTTCCAGAGCTGAGATATCGAAACTCAAAAATTCGGCCCGAAAAAAAAACGACAGTGTTACCCCTTACGTTTTTTTTTTGGGCGAAAAATTAAGTTTCTCCAATCTTCTCAAAACTCTGGATTCTGATAGAGGGCCATGAGACTTAGACCTGAGTGCAAAAATGGAGGCTCTAGCCCCTTCCAGAGCTGAGATATCGAAAATCAAAATTTCGACCCGAAAAAAAAACGACAGTGTTACCCCTTACGTTTTTTTTTTTGGGGCGAAAAATTAAGTTTCTCCAATCTTCTCAAAACTCTGGATTCTGATAGAGGGCCATGAGACTTAGACCTGAGTGCAAAAATGGAGGCTCTAGACCCTTCCAGAGCTGAGATATCGAAAATCAAAATTTTGACCAGAAAAAAAACGACAGTGGTACCCCTTACGTTTTTTTTTTCGGGCGAAAAATTAAGTTTCTCCAATCTTCTCAAAACTCTGGATTCTGATAGAGGGCCATGAGACTTAGACCTGAGTGCAAAAATGGAGGCTCTAGACCCTTCCAGAGCTGAGATATCGAAACTCAAAATTTCGGCCCGAAAAAAAAACGACAGTGGTTACCCTTACGTTTTTTTTTTTTGGGCGAAAAATTAAGTTTCTCCAATCTTCTCAAAACTCTGGATTCTGATAGAGGGCCATGAGACTTAGACCTGAGTGCAAAAATGGAGGCTCTAGCCCCCAGAGCTGAGATATCGAAACTCAAAATTTCGACCAGAAAAAAAAAACGACAGTGTTACCCCTTACGTTTTTTTTTGGGGGCGAAAAATTAAGTTTCTCCAATCTTCTCAAAACTCTGGATTCTGATAGAGGGCCATGAGACTTAGACCTGAGTGCAAAAATGGAGGCTCTAGACCCTTCCAGAGCTGAGATATCGAAATCTCAAAATTTCGACCCGAAAAAAAAAACGACAGTGTTACCCCTTACGTTTTTTTTTTGGGGCGAAAAATTAAGTTTCCCCAATCTTCTCAAAACTCTGGATTCTGATAGAGGGCCATGAGACTTAGACCTGAGTGCAAAAATGGAGGCTCTAGACCCTTCCAGAGCTGAGATATCGAAACTCAAAATTTCGACCAGAAAAAAAAACGACAGTGTTACCCCTTACGTTTTTTTTTTTGGGCGAAAAATTAAGTTTCTCCAATCTTCTCAAAACTCTGGATTCTGATAGAGGGCCATGAGACTTAGACCTGAGTGCAAAAATGGAGGCTCTAGACCCTTCCAGAGCTGAGATATCGAAACTCAAAATTTCGGCCCGAAAAAAAACGACAGTGGTACCCCTTACGTTTTTTTTTTTCGGGCGAAAAATTAAGTTTCTCCAATCTTCTCAAAACTCTGGATTCTGATAGAGGGCCATGAGACTTAGACCTGAGTGCAAAAATGGAGGCTCTAGCCCCTTCCAGAGCTGAGATATCGAAACTCAAAATTTCGACCCGAAAAAAAAAACGACAGTGTTACCCCTTACGTTTTTTTTTGGGGGGCGAAAAATTAAGTTTCCCCAATCTTCTCAAAACTCTGGATTCTGATAGAGGGCCATGAGACTTAGACCTGAGTGCAAAAATGGAGGCTCTAGACCCTTCCAGAGCTGAGATATCGAAATCAAAATTTTGACCCGAAAAAAAACGACAGTGTTACCCCTTACGTTTTTTTTTTGGGCGAAAAATTAAGTTTCTCCAATCTTCTCAAAACTCTGGATTCTGATAGAGGGCCATGAGACTTAGACCTGAGTGCAAAAATGGAGGCTCTAGACCCTTCCAGAGCTGAGATATCGAAACTCAAAAATTTCGACCCGAAAAAAAAACGACAGTGTTACCCCTTACGTTTTTTTTTTGGGGGGCGACTTGGACCTGAGTGCAAAAATGGAAGCTCTAGACCCTTCCAGAGCTGAGATATCGAAACTCAAAATTTCGACCAGAAAAAAAAACGACAGTGTTACCCCTTACGTTTTTTTTTTGGGGGCGAAAAATTAAGTTTCCCCAATCTTCTCAAAACTCTGGATTCTGATAGAGGGCCATGAGACTTAGACCTGAGTGCAAAAATGGAGGCTCTAGACCCTTCCAGAGCTGAGATATCGAAACTCAAAATTTCGACCAGAAAAAAAAAACGACAGTGTTACCCCTTACGTTTTTTTTTTGGGCGAAAAATTAAGTTTCCCCAATCTTCTCAAAACTCTGGATTCTGATAGAGGGCCATGAGACTTAGACCTGAGTGCAAAAATGGAGGCTCTAGACCCTTCCAGAGCTGAGATATCGAAACTCAAAAATTCGGCCCGAAAAAAAAACGACAGTGGTACCCCTTACGTTTTTTTTTTCGGGCGAAAAATTAAGTTTCTCCAATCTTCTCAAAACTCTGGATTCTGATAGAGGGCCATGAGACTTAGACCTGAGTGCAAAAATGGAGGCTCTAGCCCTTCCAGAGCTGAGATATCGAAACTCAAAAATTCGGCCCGAAAAAAAAACGACAGTGGTACCCCTTACTTTTTTTTTTTTGGGCGAAAAATTAAGTTTCTCCAATCTTCTCAAAACTCTGGATTCTGATAGAGGGCCATGAGACTTAGACCTGAGTGCAAAAATGGAGGCTCTAGCCCCTTCCAGAGCTGAGATATCGAAACTCAAAAATTCGGCCCGAAAAAAAAAACGACAGTGGTACCCCTTACGTTTTTTTTTTTTGGGCGAAAAATTAAGTTTCTCCAATCTTCTCAAAACTCTGGATTCTGATAGAGGGCCATGAGACTTAGACCTGAGTGCAAAAATGGAGGCTCTAGCCCCTTCCAGAGCTGAGATATCGAAACTCAAAATTCGGCCCGAAAAAAAACGACAGTGGTACCCCTTACGTTTTTTTTTTGGGCGAAAAATTAAGTTTCTCCAATCTTCTCCAAACTCTGGATTCTGATAGAGGGCCATGAGACTTAGACCTGAGTGCAAAAATGGAGGCTCTAGCCCTTCCAGAGCTGAGATATCGAAACTCAAAATTTCGACCCGAAAAAAAAACGACAGTGTTACCCCTTACGTTTTTTTTTTGGGCGAAAAATTAAGTTTCTCCAATCTTCTCAAAACTCTGGATTCTGATAGAGGGCCATGAGACTTAGACCTGAGTGCAAAAATGGAGGCTCTAGACCCTTCCAGAGCTGAGATATCGAAACTCAAAATTTCGACCCGAAAAAAAAACGACAGTGTACCCCTTACGTTTTTTTTTTTCGGGCGAAAAATTAAGTTTCTCCAATCTTCTCAAAACTCTGGATTCTGATAGAGGGCCATGAGACTTAGACCTGAGTGCAAAAATGGAGGCTCTAGCCCCTTCCAGAGCTGAGATATCGAAACTCAAAATTTCGACCCGAAAAAAAAACGACAGTGTTACCCCTTACGTTTTTTTTTTTTGGGCGAAAAATTAAGTTTCCCAATCTTCTCAAAACTCTGGATTCTGATAGAGGGCCATGAGACTTAGACCTGAGTGCAAAAATGGAGGCTCTAGACCCTTCCAGAGCTGAGATATCGAAACTCAAAAATTTCGACCAGAAAAAAAACGACAGTGTTACCCCTTACGTTTTTTTTTTTTGGGCGAAAAATTAAGTTTCTCCAATCTTCTCAAAACTCTGGATTCTGATAGAGGGCCATGAGACTTAGACCTGAGTGCAAAAATGGAGGCTCTAGACCCTTCCAGAGCTGAGATATCGAAACTCAAAAATTTCGGCCCGAAAAAAAAACGACAGTGGTACCCCTTACGTTTTTTTTTTTGGGCGAAAAATTAAGTTTCTCCAATCTTCTCAAAACTCTGGATTCTGATAGGGCCATGAGACTTAGACCTGAGTGCAAAAATGGAGGCTCTAGCCCCTTCCAGAGCTGAGATATCGAAACTCAAAAATTTCGACCCGAAAAAAAAACGACAGTGTTACCCCTTACGTTTTTTTTTTTGGGGCGAAAAATTAAGTTTCTCCAATCTTCTCAAAACTCTGGATTCTGATAGAGGGCCATGAGACTTAGACCTGAGTGCAAAAATGGAGGCTCTAGACCCTTCCAGAGCTGAGATATCGAAACTCAAAATTTGACCCGAAAAAAAAACGACAGGTACCCCTTACGTTTTTTTTTTTTGGGCGAAAAATTAAGTTTCTCCAATCTTCTCAAAACTCTGGATTCTGATAGAGGGCCATGAGACTTAGACCTGAGTGCAAAAATGGAGGCTCTAGCCCCTTCCAGAGCTGAGATATCGAAACTCAAAAATTCGGACCGAAAAAAAAAACGACAGTGTTACCCCTTACGTTTTTTTTTTGGGGGGCGACTTGGACCTGAGGCAAAAATGGAGGCTCTAGACCCTTCCAGAGCTGAGATATCGAAAATCAAAATTTGACCAGAAAAAAAAACGACAGTGTTACCCCTTACGTTTTTTTTTTGGGGGCGAAAAATTAAGTTTCCCCAATCTTCTCAAAACTCTGGATTCTGATAGAGGGCCATGAGACTTAGACCTGAGTGCAAAAATGGAGGCTCTAGACCCTTCCAGAGCTGAGATATCGAAACTCAAAATTTCGACCAGAAAAAAAAAACGACAGTGTTACCCCTTACGTTTTTTTTTTTGGGCGAAAAATTAAGTTTCTCCAATCTTCTCAAAACTCTGGATTCTGATAGAGGGCCATGAGACTTAGACCTGAGTGCAAAAATGGAGGCTCTAGACCCTTCCAGAGCTGAGATATCGAAACTCAAAATTTCGACCAGAAAAAAAAACGACAGTGTTACCCCTTACGTTTTTTTTTTGGGGGGCGAAAAATTAAGTTTCTCCAATCTTCTCAAAACTCTGGATTCTGATAGAGGGCCATGAGACTTAGACCTGAGTGCAAAAATGGAGGCTCTAGACCCTTCCAGAGCTGAGATATCGAAACTCAAAATTTCGACCAGAAAAAAAAACGACAGTGTACCCCTTACGTTTTTTTTTTTGGGGCGAAAAATTAAGTTTCCCCAATCTTCTCAAAACTCTGGATTCTGATAGAGGGCCATGAGACTTAGACCTGAGTGCAAAAATGGAGGCTCTAGACCCTTCCAGAGCTGAGATATCGAAACTCAAAATTTCGACCCGAAAAAAAAACGACAGTGTTACCCCTTACGTTTTTTTTTTTGGGCGAAAAATTAAGTTTCTCCAATCTTCTCAAAACTCTGGATTCTGATAGAGGGCCATGAGACTTAGACCTGAGTGCAAAAATGGAGGCTCTAGACCCTTCCAGAGCTGAGATATCGAAACTCAAAAATTCGGCCCGAAAAAAAAAACGACAGTGTTACCCCTTACGTTTTTTTTTTTTGGGCGAAAAATTAAGTTTCCCCAATCTTCTCAAAACTCTGGATTCTGATAGAGGGCCATGAGACTTAGACCTGAGTGCAAAAATGGAGGCTCTAGACCCTTCCAGAGCTGAGATATCGAAACTCAAAGTTTCGACCCGAAAAAAAAACGACAGTGTTACCCCTTACGTTTTTTTTTTTTGGGCGAAAAATTAAGTTTCTCCAATCTTCCCAAAACTCTGGATTCTGATAGAGGGCCATGAGACTTAGACCTGAGTGCAAAAATGGAGGCTCTAGACCCTTCCAGAGCTGAGATATCGAAACTCAAAATTTCGACCCGAAAAAAAAACGACAGTGTTACCCCTTACGTTTTTTTTTTTGGGCGAAAAATTAAGTTTCTCCAATCTTCTCAAAACTCTGGATTCTGATAGAGGGCCATGAGACTTAGACCTGAGTGCAAAAATGGAGGCTCTAGACCCTTCCAGAGCTGAGATATCGAAACTCAAAATTTCGACCCGAAAAAAAAACGACAGTGTTACCCCTTACGTTTTTTTTTTTGGGCGAAAAATTAAGTTTCTCCAATCTTCTCAAAACTCTGGATTCTGATAGAGGGCCATGAGACTTAGACCTGAGTGCAAAAATGGAGGCTCTAGACCCTTCCAGAGCTGAGATATCGAAACTCAAAATTTCGACCCGAAAAAAAAACGACAGTGTTACCCCTTACGTTTTTTTTTTGGGGCGAAAAATTAACTTTCTCCAATCTTCTCAAAACTCTGGATTCTGATAGAGGGCCATGAGACTTAGACCTGAGTGCAAAAATGGAGGCTCTAGACCCTTCCAGAGCTGAGATATCGAAATTCAAAATTTCGACCCGAAAAAAAAAACGACAGTGTTACCCCTTACGTTTTTTTTTTTGGGGCGAAAAATGAAGTTTCTCCAATCTTCTCAAAACTCTGGATTCTGATAGAGGGCCATGAGACTTAGACCTGAGTGCAAAAATGGAGGCTCTAGACCCTTCCAGAGCTGAGATATCGAAACTCAAAATTTCGACCCGAAAAAAAAACGACAGTGTTACCCCTTACGTTTTTTTTTTGGGCGAAAAATTAAGTTTCTCCAATCTTCTCAAAACTCTGGATTCTGATAGAGGGCCATGAGACTTAGACCTGAGTGCAAAAATGGAGGCTCTAGACCCTTCCAGAGCTGAGATATCGAAACTCAAAATTTCGACCCGAAAAAAAAACGACAGTGTTACCCCTTACGTTTTTTTTTTTGGGCGAAAAATTAAGTTTCTCCAATCTTCTCAAAACTCTGGATTCTGATAGAGGGCCATGAGACTTAGACCTGAGTGCAAAAATGGAGGCTCTAGACCCTTCCAGAGCTGAGATATCGAAACTCAAAAATTCGGCCCGAAAAAAAAACGACAGTGGTACGCCTTACGTTTTTTTTTTGGGCGAAAAATTAAGTTTCTCCAATCTTCTCAAAACTCTGGATTCTGATAGAGGGCTATGAGACTTAGACCTGAGTGCAAAAATGGAGGCTCTAGACCCTTCCAGAGCTGAGATATCGAAACTCAAAATTTCGAACCGAAAAAAAAACGACAGTGGTACCCCTTACGTTTTTTTTTTTGGGCGAAAAATTAAGTTTCTCCAATCTTCCCAAAACTCTGGATTCTGATAGAGGGCCATGAGACTTAGACCTGAGTGCAAAAATGGAGGCTCTAGACCCTTCCAGAGCTGAGATATCGAAACTCAAAATTTCGACCCGAAAAAAAAAACGACAGTGTTACCCCTTACGTTTTTTTTTTTTGGGCGAAAAATTAAGTTTCTCCAATCTTCTCAAAACTCTGGATTCTGATAGAGGGCCATGAGACTTAGACCTGAGTGCAAAAATGGAGGCTCTAGACCCTTCCAGAGCTGAGATATCGAAACTCAAAATTTCGACCCGAAAAAAAAACGACAGTGGTACCCCTTACGTTTTTTTTTTTGGGCGAAAAATTAAGTTTCTCCAATCTTCTCAAAACTCTGGATTCTGATAGAGGGCCATGAGACTTAGACCTGAGTGCAAAAATGGAGGCTCTAGACCCTTCCAGAGCTGAGATATCGAAACTCAAAATTTCGACCCGAAAAAAAAACGACAGTGTTACCCCTTACGTTTTTTTTTTTGGGCGAAAAATTAAGTTTCTCCAATCTTCTCAAAACTCTGGATTCTGATAGAGGGCCATGAGACTTAGACCTGAGTGCAAAAATGGAGGCTCTAGACCCTTCCAGAGCTGAGATATCGAAACTCAAAATTTCGACCCGAAAAAAAAACGACAGTGTTACCCCTTACGTTTTTTTTTTTGGGCGAAAAATTAAGTTTCTCCAATCTTCTCAAAACTCTGGATTCTGATAGAGGGCCATGAGACTTAGACCTGAGTGCAAAAATGGAGGCTCTAGACCCTTCCAGAGCTGAGATATCGAAACTCAAAATTTCGACCCGAAAAAAAAACGACAGTGTTACCCCTTACGTTTTTTTTTTTGGGCGAAAAATTAAGTTTCCCCAATCTTCTCAAAACTCTGGATTCTGATAGAGGGCCATGAGACTTAGACCTGAGTGCAAAAATGGAGGCTCTAGACCCTTCCAGAGCTGAGATATCGAAACTCAAAATTTCGACCCGAAAAAAAAACGACAGTGTTACCCCTTACGTTTTTTTTTTGGGCGAAAAATTAAGTTTCTCCAATCTTCTCAAAACTCTGGATTCTGATAGAGGGCCATGAGACTTAGACCTGAGTGCAAAAATGGAGGCTCTAGACCCTTCCAGAGCTGAGATATCGAAACTCAAAATTTCGACCCGAAAAAAAAACGACAGTGTTACCCCTTACGTTTTTTTTTTGGGCGAAAAATTAAGTTTCTCCAATCTTCTCAAAACTCTGGATTCTGATAGAGGGCCATGAGACTTAGACCTGAGTGCAAAAATGGAGGCTCTAGACCCTTCCAGAGCTGAGATATCGAAACTCAAAATTTCGACCCGAAAAAAAAAACGACAGTGTTACCCCTTACGTTTTTTTTTGGGGCGAAAAATTAAGTTTCCCAATCTTCTCAAAACTCTGGATTCTGATAGAGGGCCATGAGACTTAGACCTGAGTGCAAAAATGGAGGCTCTAGACCCTTCCAGAGCTGAGATATCGAAACTCAAAATTTCGACCCGAAAAAAAAACGACAGTGTTACCCCTTACGTTTTTTTTTTTGGGGCGAAAAATTAAGTTTCCCAATCTTCTCAAAACTCTGGATTCTGATAGAGGGCCATGAGACTTAGACCTGAGTGCAAAAATGGAGGCTCTAGACCCTTCCAGAGCTGAGATATCGAAACTCAAAATTTCGACCCGAAAAAAAAACGACAGTGGTACCCCTTACGTTTTTTTTTTTGGGCGAAAAATTAAGTTTCTCCAATCTTCTCAAAACTCTGGATTCTGATAGAGGGCCATGAGACTTAGACCTGAGTGCAAAAATGGAGGCTCTAGACCCTTCCAGAGCTGAGATATCGAAACTCAAAATTTCGACCCGAAAAAAAAAACGACAGTGTTACCCCTTACGTTTTTTTTTTGGGGCGAAAAATTAAGTTTCTCCAATCTTCTCAAAACTCTGGATTCTGATAGAGGGCCATGAGACTTAGACCTGAGTGCAAAAATGGAGGCTCTAGACCCTTCCAGAGCTGAGATATCGAAACTCAAAATTTCGACCCGAAAAAAAAACGACAGTGTTACCCCTTACGTTTTTTTTTTGGGCGAAAAATTAAGTTTCCCCAATCTTCTCAAAACTCTGGATTCTGATAGAGGGCCATGAGACTTAGACCTGAGTGCAAAAATGGAGGCTCTAGACCCTTCCAGAGCTGAGATATCGAAACTCAAAATTTCGACCCGAAAAAAAAACGACAGTGTTACCCCTTACGTTTTTTTTTTTTGGGCGAAAAATTAAGTTTCTCCAATCTTCTCAAAACTCTGGATTCTGATAGAGGGCCATGAGACTTAGACCTGAGTGCAAAAATGGAGGCTCTAGACCCTTCCAGAGCTGAGATATCGAAACTCAAAATTTCGACCCGAAAAAAAAACGACAGTGGTACCCCTTACGTTTTTTTTTTTGGGCGAAAAATTAAGTTTCTCCAATCTTCTCAAAACTCTGGATTCTGATAGAGGGCCATGAGACTTAGACCTGAGTGCAAAAATGGAGGCTCTAGACCCTTCCAGAGCTGAGATATCGAAACTCAAAATTTCGACCCGAAAAAAAAACGACAGTGTTACCCCTTACGTTTTTTTTTTTGGGCGAAAAATTAAGTTTCTCCAATCTTCTCAAAACTCTGGATTCTGATAGAGGGCCATGAGACTTAGACCTGAGTGCAAAAATGGAGGCTCTAGACCCTTCCAGAGCTGAGATATCGAAACTCAAAATTTCGACCCGAAAAAAAAACGACAGTGTTACCCCTTACGTTTTTTTTTTTGGGCGAAAAATTAAGTTTCTCCAATCTTCTCAAAACTCTGGATTCTGATAGAGGGCCATGAGACTTAGACCTGAGTGCAAAAATGGAGGCTCTAGACCCTTCCAGAGCTGAGATATCGAAACTCAAAATTTCGACCCGAAAAAAAAACGACAGTGTTACCCCTTACGTTTTTTTTTTTGGGCGAAAAATTAAGTTTCTCCAATCTTCTCAAAACTCTGGATTCTGATAGAGGGCCATGAGACTTAGACCTGAGTGCAAAAATGGAGGCTCTAGACCCTTCCAGAGCTGAGATATCGAAACTCAAAATTTCGACCCGAAAAAAAAAACGACAGTGTTACCCCTTACGTTTTTTTTTTTGGGCGAAAAATTAAGTTTCCCAATCTTCTCAAAACTCTGGATTCTGATAGAGGGCCATGAGACTTAGACCTGAGTGCAAAAATGGAGGCTCTAGACCCTTCCAGAGCTGAGATATCGAAACTCAAAATTTCGACCCGAAAAAAAAACGACAGTGGTACCCCTTACGTTTTTTTTTTTGGGCGAAAAATTAAGTTTCTCCAATCTTCTCAAAACTCTGGATTCTGATAGAGGGCCATGAGACTTAGACCTGAGTGCAAAAATGGAGGCTCTAGACCCTTCCAGAGCTGAGATATCGAAACTCAAAATTTCGACCCGAAAAAAAAACGACAGTGGTACCCCTTACGTTTTTTTTTTGGGCGAAAATTTAAGTTTCTCCAATCTTCTCAAAACTCTGGATTCTGATAGAGGGCCATGAGACTTAGACCTGAGTGCAAAAATGGAGGCTCTAGCCCCTTCCAGAGCTGAGATATCGAAACTCAAAAATTCGTCCCGAAAAAAAAACGACAGTGTTACCCCTTACGTTTTTTTTTTGGGCGAAAAATTAAGTATCCCTAATCTTCTCAAAACTCTGGATTCTGATAGAGGGCCATGAGACTTAGACCTGAGCGCAAAAATGGAGGCTCTAGACCCTTCCAGAGCTGAGATATCGAAACTCAAAATTTCGACCCGAAAAAAAAACGACAGTGTTACCCCTTACGTTTTTTTTTTTGGGCGAAAAATTAAGTTTCCCCAACCTTCTCAAAACTCTGGATTCTGATAGAGGGCCATGAGACTTAGAACTGAGTGAAAAAATGGAGGCTCTAGACCCTTCCAGAGCTGAGATATCGAAACTCAAAATTTCGACCCGAAAAAAAAACGACAGTGTTACCCCTTACGTTTTTTTTTTTGGGCGAAAAATTAAGTTTCTCCAATCTTCTCAAAACTCTGGATTCTGATAGAGGGCCATGAGACTTAGACCTGAGTGCAAAAATGGAGGCTCTAGACCCTTCCAGAGCTGAGATATCGAAACTCAAAAATTCGACCCGAAAAAAAAACGACAGTGGTACCCCTTACGTTTTTTTTTTGGGCGAAAAATTAAGTTTCTCCAATCTTCTCAAAACTCTGGATTCTGATAGAGGGCCATGAGACTTAGACCTGAGTGCAAAAATGGAGGCTCTAGACCCTTCCAAAGCTGAGATATCGAAACTCAAAAATTCGACCCGAAAAAAAAACGACAGTGTTACCCCTTACGTTTTTTTTTTGGGCGAAAAATTAAGTTTCTCCAATCTTCTCAAAACTCTGGATTCTGATAGAGGGCCATGAGACTTAGACCTGAGTGCAAAAATGGAGGCTCTAGACCCTTCCAGAGCTGAGATATCGAAACTCAAAATTTCGACCCGAAAAAAAAACGACAGTGTTACCCCTTACGTTTTTTTTTTTTGGGCGAAAAATTAAGTTTCTCCAATCTTCTCAAAACTCTGGATTCTGATAGAGGGCCATGAGACTTAGACCTGAGTGCAAAAATGGAGGCTCTAGACCCTTCCAGAGCTGAGATATCGAAACTCAAAATTTCGACCCGAAAAAAAAACGACAGTGTTACCCCTTACGTTTTTTTTTTGGGGCGAAAAATTAAGTTTCTCCAATCTTCTCAAAACTCTGGATTCTGATAGAGGGCCATGAGACTTAGACCTGAGTGCAAAAATGGAGGCTCTAGACCCTTCCAGAGCTGAGATATCGAAACTCAAAATTTCGACCCGAAAAAAAAACGACAGTGTTACCCCTTACGTTTTTTTTTTGGGCGAAAAATTAAGTTTCTCCAATCTTCTCAAAACTCTGGATTCTGATAGAGGGCCATGAGACTTAGACCTGAGTGCAAAAATGGAGGCTCTAGACCCTTCCAGAGCTGAGATATCGAAACTCAAAATTTCGACCAGAAAAAAAAAACGACAGTGTTACCCCTTACGTTTTTTTTTTGGGGCGAAAAATTAAGTTTCCCCAATCTTCTCAAAACTCTGGATTCTGATAGAGGGCCATGAGACTTAGACCTGAGTGCAAAAATGGAGGCTCTAGACCCTTCCAGAGCTGAGATATTGAAACTCAAAATTTCGACCAGAAAAAAAAACGACAGTGTTACCCCTTACGTTTTTTTTTTTGGGCGAAAAATTAAGTTTCTCCAATCTTCTCAAAACTCTGGATTCTGATAGAGGGCCGTGAGACTTGGACCTGAGTGCAAAAATGGAGGCTCTAGACCCTTCCAGAGCTGAGATATCGAAACTCAAAATTTCGGCCCGAAAAAAAAACGACAGTGGTACCCCTTACGTTTTTTTTTTTGGGCGAAAAATTAAGTTTCTCCAATCTTCTCAAAACTCTGGATTCTGATAGAGGGCCATGAGACTTAGACCTGAGTGCAAAAATGGAGGCTCTAGCCCCTTCCAGAGCTGAGATATCGAAACTCAAAATTTCGACCCGAAAAAAAAACGACAGTGGTACCCCTTACGTTTTTTTTTTTGGGCGAAAAATTAAGTTTCTCCAATCTTCTCAAAACTCTGGATTCTGATAGAGGGCCATGAGACTTAGACCTGAGTGCAAAAATGGAGGCTCTAGCCCCTTCCAGAGCTGAGATATCGAAACTCAAAAATTCGGCCCGAAAAAAAAAACGACAGTGGTACCCCTTACGTTTTTTTTTTTTGGGCGAAAAATTAAGTTTCTCCAATCTTCTCAAAACTCTGGATTCTGATAGAGGGCCATGAGACTTAGACCTGAGTGCAAAAATGGAGGCTCTAGCCCCTTCCAGAGCTGAGATATCGAAACTCAAAAATTCGACCCGAAAAAAAAACGACAGTGTTACCCCTTACGTTTTTTTTTTGGGCGAAAAATTAAGTTTCCCCAATCTTCTCAAAACTCTGGATTCTGATAGAGGGCCATGAGACTTAGACCTGAGTGCAAAAATGGAGGCTCTAGCCCCTTCCAGAGCTGAGATATCGAAACTCAAAATTTCGACCCGAAAAAAAAAACGACAGTGTTACCCCTTACGTTTTTTTTTTGGGGGCGAAAAATTAAGTTTCTCCAATCTTCTCAAAACTCTGGATTCTGATAGAGGGCCATGAGACTTAGACCTGAGTGCAAAAATGGAGGCTCTAGACCCTTCCAGAGCTGAGATATCGAAACTCAAAATTTCGACCCGAAAAAAAAACGACAGTGGTACCCCTTACGTTTTTTTTTTGGGCGAAAAATTAAGTTTCTCCAATCTTCTCAAAACTCTGGATTCTGATAGAGGGCCATGAGACTTAGACCTGAGTGCAAAAATGGAGGCTCTAGACCCTTCCAGAGCTGAGATATCGAAACTCAAAATTTCGACCCGAAAAAAAAACGACAGTGGTACCCCTTACGTTTTTTTTTTTGGGCGAAAAATTAAGTTTCTCCAATCTTCTCAAAACTCTGGATTCTGATAGAGGGCCATGAGACTTAGACCTGAGTGCAAAAATGGAGGCTCTAGACCCTTCCAGAGCTGAGATATCGAAACTCAAAATTTCGACCAGAAAAAAAAAACGACAGTGTTACCCCTTACGTTTTTTTTTTGGGCGAAAAATTAAGTTTCCCCAATCTTCTCAAAACTCTGGATTATGATAGAGGGCCATGAGACTTAGACCTGAGTGCAAAAATGGAGGCTCTAGACCCTTCCAGAGCTGAGATATCGAAACTCAAAATTTCGACCCAGAAAAAAAAACGACAGTGTTACCCCTTACGTTTTTTTTTTGGGCGAAAAATTAAGTTTCTCCAATCTTCTCAAAACTCTGGATTCTGATAGAGGGCCATGAGACTTAGACCTGAGTGCAAAAATGGAGGCTCTAGACCCTTCCAGAGCTGAGATATCGAAACTCAAAATTTCGACCCGAAAAAAAAACGACAGTGTTACCCCTTACGTTTTTTTTTTGGGGCGAAAAATTAAGTTTCCCCAATCTTCTCAAAACTCTGGATTCTGATAGAGGGCCATGAGACTTAGACCTGAGTGCAAAAATGGAGGCTCTAGACCCTTCCAGAGCTGAGATATCGAAACTCAAAATTTCGACCCGAAAAAAAAACGACAGTGGTACCCCTTACGTTTTTTTTTTGGGCGAAAAATTAAGTTTCTCCAATCTTCCCAAAACTCTGGATTCTGATAGAGGGCCATGAGACTTAGACCTGAGTGCAAAAATGGAGGCTCTACCCTTCCAGAGCTGAGATATCGAAACTCAAAATTTCGACCCGAAAAAAAAACGACAGTGTTACCCCTTACGTTTTTTTTTGGGGGCGAAAAATTAAGTTTCTCCAATCTTCTCAAAACTCTGGATTCTGATAGAGGGCCATGAGACTTAGACCTGAGTGCAAAAATGGAGGCTCTAGACCCTTCCAGAGCTGAGATATCGAAACTCAAAATTTCGACCAGAAAAAAAAACGACAGTGTTACCCCTTACGTTTTTTTTTTTTGGGCGAAAAATTAAGTTTCCCCAATCTTCTCAAAACTCTGGATTCTGATAGAGGGCCATGAGACTTAGACCTGAGTGCAAAAATGGAGGCTCTAGACCCTTCCAGAGCTGAGATATCGAAACTCAAAATTTCGACCAGAAAAAAAACGACAGTGTTACCCCTTACGTTTTTTTTTTTGGGCGAAAAATTAAGTTTCCCCAATCTTCTCAAAACTCTGGATTCTGATAGAGGGCCATGAGACTTAGACCTGAGTGCAAAAATGGAGGCTCTAGACCCTTCCAGAGCTGAGATATCGAAACTCAAAAATTCGGCCCGAAAAAAAAACGACAGTGGTACCCCTTACGTTTTTTTTTTGGGGGGGAAAAATTAAGTTTCTCCAATCTTCTCAAAACTCTGGATTCTGATAGAGGGCCATGAGACTTAGACCTGAGTGCAAAAATGGAGGCTCTAGCCCCTTCCAGAGCTGAGATATCGAAAATCAAAATTTCGACCCGAAAAAAAAAACGACAGTGTTACCCCTTACGTTTTTTTTTGGGGGCGAAAAATTAAGTTTCTCCAATCTTCCAAAACTCTGGATTCTGATAGAGGGCCATGAGACTTAGACCTGAGTGCAAAAATGGAGGCTCTAGCCCCTTCCAGAGCTGAGATATCGAAACTCAAAATTCGACCCGAAAAAAAAAACGACAGTGTTACCCCTTACGTTTTTTTTGGGCGAAAAATTAAGTTTCCCCAATCTTCTCAAAACTCTGGATTCTGATAGAGGGCCATGAGACTTAGACCTGAGTGCAAAAAATGGAGGCTCTAGCCCCTTCCAGAGCTGAGATATCGAAACTCAAAAATTCGGCCCGAAAAAAAACGACAGTGGTACCCCTTACGTTTTTTTTTTCGGGCGAAAAATTAAGTTTCTCCAATCTTCTCAAAACTCTGGATTCTGATAGAGGGCCATGAGACTTAGACCTGAGTGCAAAAATGGAGGCTCTAGCCCCTTCCAGAGCTGAGATATCGAAACTCAAAAATTCGGCCGAAAAAAAAACGACAGTGGTACCCCTTACGTTTTTTTTTTTTCGGGCGAAAAATTAAGTTTCTCCAATCTTCTCAAAACTCTGGATTCTGATAGAGGGCCATGAGACTTAGACCTGAGTGCAAAAATGGAGGCTCTAGCCCCTTCCAGAGCTGAGATATCGAAACTCAAAAATTCGGCCGAAAAAAAAAACGACAGTGGTACCCCTTACGTTTTTTTTTTTGGGCGAAAAATTAAGTTTCTCCAATCTTCTCAAAACTCTGGATTCTGATAGAGGGCCATGAGACTTAGACCTGAGTGCAAAAATGGAGGCTCTAGTCCCTTCCAGAGCTGAGATATCGAAACTCAAAAATTCGGCCCAAAAAAAAAACGACAGTGTTACCCCTTACGTTTTTTTTTGGGCGAAAAATTAAGTTTCCCCAATCTTCTCAAAACTCTGGATTCTGATAGAGGGCCATGAGACTTAGACCTGAGTGCAAAAATGGAGGCTCTAGCCCCTTCCAGAGCTGAGATATCGAAAATCAAAATTTCGACCAGAAAAAAAAACGACAGTGTTACCCCTTACGTTTTTTTTGGGGGGCGAAAAATTAAGTTTCCCCAATCTTCTCAAAACTCTGGATTCTGATAGAGGGCCATGAGACTTGGACCTGAGTGCAAAAATGGAGGCTCTAGACCCTTCCAGAGCTGAGATATCGAAATCAAAATTTCGACCAGAAAAAAAAAACGACAGTGGTACCCCTTACGTTTTTTTTTTGGGCGAAAAATTAAGTTTCTCCAATCTTCTCAAAACTCTGGATTCTGATAGAGGGCCATGAGACTTAGACCTGAGTGCAAAAATGGAGGCTCTAGACCCTTCCAGAGCTGAGATATCGAAACTCAAAATTTCGGCCCGAAAAAAAAACGACAGTGGTACCCCTTACGTTTTTTTTTTTGGGCGAAAAATTAAGTTTCTCCAATCTTCTCAAAACTCTGGATTCTGATAGAGGGCCATGAGACTTAGACCTGAGTGCAAAAATGGAGGCTCTAGCCCCTTCCAGAGCTGAGATATCGAAAATCAAAGTTTTGACCAGAAAAAAAAACGACAGTGTTACCCCTTACGTTTTTTTTTGGGGGGCGAAAAATTAAGTTTCCCCAATCTTCTCAAAACTCTGGATTCTGATAGAGGGCCATGAGACTTGGACCTGAGTGCAAAAATGGAGGCTCTAGACCCTTCCAGAGCTGAGATATCGAAAATCAAAGTTTTGACCAGAAAAAAAAACGACAGTGTTACCCCTTACGTTTTTTTTTTTGGGGGCGAAAAATTAAGTTTCTCCAATCTTCTCAAAACTCTGGATTCTGATAGAGGGCCGTGAGACTTGGACCTGAGTGCAAAAATGGAGGCTCTAGACCCTTCCAGAGCTGAGATATCGAAACTCAAAATTTCGGCCCGAAAAAAAAACGACAGTGGTACCCCTTACGTTTTTTTTCGGGCGAAAAATTAAGTTTCTCCAATCTTCTCAAAACTCTGGATTCTGATAGAGGGCCATGAGACTTAGACCTGAGTGCAAAAATGGAGGCTCTAGCCCCTTCCAGAGCTGAGATATCGAAAATCAAAGTTTTGACCAGAAAAAAAAAACGACAGTGTTACCCCTTACGTTTTTTTTTTTGGGCGAAAAATTAAGTTTCCCCAATCTTCTCAAAACTCTGGATTCTGATAGAGGGCCATGAGACTTGGACCTGAGTGCAAAAATGGAGGCTCTAGACCCTTCCAGAGCTGAGATATCGAAAATCAAAGTTTTGACCAGAAAAAAAAACGACAGTGTTACCCCTTACGTTTTTTTTTTGGGGGCGAAAAATTAAGTTTCCCCAATCTTCTCAAAACTCTGGATTCTGATAGAGGGCCATGAGACTTAGACCTGAGTGCAAAAATGGAGGCTCTAGACCCTTCCAGAGCTGAGATATCGAAACTCAAAAATTCGACCCGAAAAAAAAACGACAGTGTTACCCCTTACGTTTTTTTTTGGGCGAAAAATTAAGTTTCTCCAATCTTCTCAAAACTCTGGATTCTGATAGAGGGCCATGAGACTTAGACCTGAGTGCAAAAATGGAGGCTCTAGCCCCTTCCAGAGCTGAGATATCGAAACTCAAAATTTCGACCAGAAAAAAAAAACGACAGTGTTACCCTTACGTTTTTTTTTTTGGGGCGAAAAATTAAGTTTCCCCAATCTTCTCAAAACTCTGGATTCTGATAGAGGGCCATGAGACTTAGACCTGAGTGCAAAAATGGAGGCTCTAGACCCTTCCAGAGCTGAGATATCGAAACTCAAAAATTCGGCCCGAAAAAAAAACGACAGTGGTACCCCTTACGTTTTTTTTTGGGGGGGGAAAAATTAAGTTTCTCCAATCTTCTCAAAACTCTGGATTCTGATAGAGGGCCATGAGACTTAGACCTGAGTGCAAAAATGGAGGCTCTAGCCCCTTCCAGAGCTGAGATATCGAAACTCAAAATTTCGACCCGAAAAAAAAAACGACAGTGTTACCCCTTACGTTTTTTTTTTGGGGCGAAAAATTAAGTTTCCCCAATCTTCTCAAAACTCTGGATTCTGATAGAGGGCCATGAGACTTAGACCTGAGTGCAAAAATGGAGGCTCTAGCCCCTTCCAGAGCTGAGATATCGAAACTCAAAATTCGACCCGAAAAAAAAAAACGACAGTGGTACCCCTTACGTTTTTTTTTGGGCGAAAAATTAAGTTTCTCCAATCTTCTCAAAACTCTGGATTCTGATAGAGGGCCATGAGACTTAGACCTGAGTGCAAAAATGGAGGCTCTAGCCCCTTCCAGAGCTGAGATATCGAAACTCAAAAATTTCGGCCCGAAAAAAAACGACAGTGGTACCCCTTACGTTTTTTTTCGGGCGAAAAATTAAGTTTCTCCAATCTTTCAAAACTCTGGATTCTGATAGAGGGCCATGAGACTTAGACCTGAGTGCAAAAATGGAGGCTCTAGCCCCTTCCAGAGCTGAGATATCGAAACTCAAAAATTTGGCCCGAAAAAAAAACGACAGTGGTACCCCTTACGTTTTTTTTTTTTGGGCGAAAAATTAAGTTTCTCCAATCTTCTCAAAACTCTGGATTCTGATAGAGGGCCATGAGACTTAGACCTGAGTGCAAAAATGGAGGCTCTAGCCCCTTCCAGAGCTGAGATATCGAAACTCAAAAAATTCGGCCCGAAAAAAAAACGACAGTGGTACCCCTTACGTTTTTTTTTTTTCGGGCGAAAAATTAAGTTTCTCCAATCTTCTCAAAACTCTGATTCTGATAGAGGGCCATGAGACTTAGACCTGAGTGCAAAAATGGAGGCTCTAGCCCCTTCCAGAGCTGAGATATCGAAACTCAAAAATTCGGCCCGAAAAAAAAACGACAGTGTTACCCCTTACGTTTTTTTTTTTTGGGCGAAAAATTAAGTTTCTCCAATCTTCTCAAAACTCTGGATTCTGATAGAGGGCCATGAGACTTAGACCTGAGTGCAAAAATGGAGGCTCTAGACCCTTCCAGAGCTGAGATATCGAAAATCAAAGTTTTGACCAGAAAAAAAAACGACAGTGGTACCCCTTACGTTTTTTTTTGGGGCGAAAAATTAAGTTTCTCCAATCTTCTCAAAACTCTGGATTCTGATAGAGGGCCGTGAGACTTGGACCTGAGTGCAAAAATGGAGGCTCTAGACCCTTCCAGAGCTGAGATATCGAAAATCAAAGTTTTGACCAGAAAAAAAAAACGACAGTGGTACCCCTTACGTTTTTTTTTTCGGGCGAAAAATTAAGTTTCTCCAATCTTCTCAAAACTCTGGATTCTGATAGAGGGCCATGAGACTTGGACCTGAGTGCAAAAATGGAGGCTCTAGACCCTTCCAGAGCTGAGATATCGAAACTCAAAATGTTTTGATCCCGAAAAAAAACGACAGTGTTACCCCTTACGTTTTTTTTGGGGGGCGAAAAATTAAGTTTCTCCAATCTTCTCAAAACTCTGGGATTCTGATAGAGGGCCATGAGACTTAGACCTGAGTGCAAAAATGGAGGCTCTAGCCCCTTCCAGAAGCTGAGATATCGAAACTCAAAGTTTTGACCAGAAAAAAAA
>NW_024121125.1:1026065-1044789 GCF_016745375.1 Pimephales promelas
AAAATTTCGACCCGAAAAAAAACGACAGTGTTACCCCTTACGTTTTTTTTCGTTTCGGGCGAAAAATCAAGTTTCTCCAATCTTCTCAAAACTCTGGATTATGATAGAGGGCCGCGAGACTTTGACCCGAGCGCAAAAATGGAGGCTCTAGACCCTTCCAGAGCTGAGATATCGAAACTCAAAATTTCGACCCGAAAAAAAACGACAGTGTTACCCCTTACGTTTTTTTCGTTTTCGGGCGAAAAATCAAGTTTCTCCAATCTTCTCAAAACTCTGGATTATGATAGAGGGCCGCGAGACTTTGACCCGAGCGCAAAAATGGAGGCTCTAGACCCTTCCAGAGCTGAGATATCGAAACTCAAAATTTCGACCCGAAAAAAAAACGACAGTGTTACCCCTTACGTTTTTTTTCGTTTTCGGGCGAAAAATCAAGTTTCTCCAATCTTCTCAAAACTCTGGATTATGATAGAGGGCCGCGAGACTTTGACCCGAGCGCAAAAATGGAGGCTCTAGACCCTTCCAGAGCTGAGATATCGAAACTCAAAATTTCGACCCGAAAAAAAAACGACAGTGTTACCCCTTACGTTTTTTTTCGTTTTCGGGCGAAAAATCAAGTTTCTCCAATCTTCTCAAAACTCTGGATTATGATAGAGGGCCGCGAGACTTTGACCCGAGCGCAAAAATGGAGGCTCTAGACCCTTCCAGAGCTGAGATATCGAAACTCAAAATTTCGACCCGAAAAAAAAACGACAGTGTTACCCCTTACGTTTTTTTCGTTTTCGGGCGAAAAATCAAGTTTCTCCAATCTTCTCAAAACTCTGGATTATGATAGAGGGCCGCGAGACTTTGACCCGAGCGCAAAAATGGAGGCTCTAGACCCTTCCAGAGCTGAGATATCGAAACTCAAAATTTCGACCCGAAAAAAAAAACGACAGTGTTACCCCTTACGTTTTTTTTCGTTTTCGGGCGAAAAATCAAGTTTCTCCAATCTTCTCAAAACTCTGGATTATGATAGAGGGCCGCGAGACTTTGACCGAGCGCAAAAATGGAGGCTCTAGACCCTTCCAGAGCTGAGATATCGAAACTCAAAATTTCGACCCGAAAAAAAAACGACAGTGTTACCCCTTACGTTTTTTTTCGTTTTCGGGCGAAAAATCAAGTTTCTCCAATCTTCTCAAAACTCTGGATTATGATAGAGGGCCGCGAGACTTTGACCCGAGCGCAAAAATGGAGGCTCTAGACCCTTCCAGAGCTGAGATATCGAAACTCAAAATTTCGACCCGAAAAAAAAACGACAGTGTTACCCCTTACGTTTTTTTTCGTTTTCGGGCGAAAAATCAAGTTTCTCCAATCTTCTCAAAACTCTGGATTATGATAGAGGGCCGCGAGACTTTGACCCGAGCGCAAAAATGGAGGCTCTAGACCCTTCCAGAGCTGAGATATCGAAACTCAAAATTTCGACCCGAAAAAAAAACGACAGTGTTACCCCTTACGTTTTTTTTCGTTTTCGGGCGAAAAATCAAGTTTCTCCAATCTTCTCAAAACTCTGGATTATGATAGAGGGCCGCGAGACTTTGACCCGAGCGCAAAAATGGAGGCTCTAGACCCTTCCAGAGCTGAGATATCGAAACTCAAAATTTCGACCCGAAAAAAAAACGACAGTGTTACCCCTTACGTTTTTTTCGTTTTCGGGCGAAAAATCAAGTTTCTCCAATCTTCTCAAAACTCTGGATTATGATAGAGGGCCGCGAGACTTTGACCCGAGCGCAAAAATGGAGGCTCTAGACCCTTCCAGAGCTGAGATATCGAAACTCAAAATTTCGACCCGAAAAAAAAAACGACAGTGTTACCCCTTACGTTTTTTTTCGTTTTCGGGCGAAAAATCAAGTTTCTCCAATCTTCTCAAAACTCTGGATTATGATAGAGGGCCGCGAGACTTTGACCCGAGCGCAAAAATGGAGGCTCTAGACCCTTCCAGAGCTGAGATATCGAAACTCAAAATTTCGACCCGAAAAAAAAACGACAGTGTTACCCCTTACGTTTTTTTCGTTTTCGGGCGAAAAATCAAGTTTCTCCAATCTTCTCAAAACTCTGGATTATGATAGAGGGCCGCGAGACTTTGACCCGAGCGCAAAAATGGAGGCTCTAGACCCTTCCAGAGCTGAGATATCGAAACTCAAAATTTCGACCCGAAAAAAAAACGACAGTGTTACCCCTTACGTTTTTTTTCGTTTTCGGGCGAAAAATCAAGTTTCTCCAATCTTCTCAAAACTCTGGATTATGATAGAGGGCCGCGAGACTTTGACCCGAGCGCAAAAATGGAGGCTCTAGACCCTTCCAGAGCTGAGATATCGAAACTCAAAATTTCGACCCGAAAAAAAAACGACAGTGTTACCCCTTACGTTTTTTTTCGTTTTCGGGCGAAAAATCAAGTTTCTCCAATCTTCTCAAAACTCTGGATTATGATAGAGGGCCGCGAGACTTTGACCCGAGCGCAAAAATGGAGGCTCTAGACCCTTCCAGAGCTGAGATATCGAAACTCAAAATTTCGACCCGAAAAAAAAACGACAGTGTTACCCCTTACGTTTTTTTTCGTTTTCGGGCGAAAAATCAAGTTTCTCCAATCTTCTCAAAACTCTGGATTATGATAGAGGGCCGCGAGACTTTGACCCGAGCGCAAAAATGGAGGCTCTAGACCCTTCCAGAGCTGAGATATCGAAACTCAAAATTTCGACCCGAAAAAAAAACGACAGTGTTACCCCTTACGTTTTTTTTCGTTTTCGGGCGAAAAATCAAGTTTCTCCAATCTTCTCAAAACTCTGGATTATGATAGAGGGCCGCGAGACTTTGACCCGAGCGCAAAAATGGAGGCTCTAGACCCTTCCAGAGCTGAGATATCGAAACTCAAAATTTCGACCCGAAAAAAAAACGACAGTGTTACCCCTTACGTTTTTTTTCGTTTTCGGGCGAAAAATCAAGTTTCTCCAATCTTCTCAAAACTCTGGATTATGATAGAGGGCCGCGAGACTTTGACCTGAGCGCAAAAATGGAGGCTCTAGACCCTTCCAGAGCTGAGATATCGAAACTCAAAATTTCGACCCGAAAAAAAAACGACAGTGTTACCCCTTACGTTTTTTTTCGTTTTCGGGCGAAAAATCAAGTTTCTCCAATCTTCTCAAAACTCTGGATTATGATAGAGGGCCGCGAGACTTTGACCCGAGCGCAAAAATGGAGGCTCTAGACCCTTCCAGAGCTGAGATATCGAAACTCAAAATTTCGACCCGAAAAAAAAAACGACAGTGTTACCCCTTACGTTTTTTTTCGTTTTCGGGCGAAAAATCAAGTTTCTCCAATCTTCTCAAAACTCTGGATTATGATAGAGGGCCGCGAGACTTTGACCCGAGCGCAAAAATGGAGGCTCTAGACCCTTCCAGAGCTGAGATATCGAAACTCAAAATTTCGACCCGAAAAAAAAACGACAGTGTTACCCCTTACGTTTTTTTTCGTTTTCGGGCGAAAAATCAAGTTTCTCCAATCTTCTCAAAACTCTGGATTATGATAGAGGGCCGCGAGACTTTGACCCGAGCGCAAAAATGGAGGCTCTAGACCCTTCCAGAGCTGAGATATCGAAACTCAAAATTTCGACCCGAAAAAAAAACGACAGTGTTACCCCTTACGTTTTTTTTCGTTTTCGGGCGAAAAATCAAGTTTCTCCAATCTTCTCAAAACTCTGGATTATGATAGAGGGCCGCGAGACTTTGACCTGAGCGCAAAAATGGAGGCTCTAGACCCTTCCAGAGCTGAGATATCGAAACTCAAAATTTCGACCCGAAAAAAAAACGACAGTGTTACCCCTTACGTTTTTTTTCGTTTTCGGGCGAAAAATCAAGTTTCTCCAATCTTCTCAAAACTCTGGATTATGATAGAGGGCCGCGAGACTTTGACCTGAGCGCAAAAATGGAGGCTCTAGACCCTTCCAGAGCTGAGATATCGAAACTCAAAATTTCGACCCGAAAAAAAAACGACAGTGTTACCCCTTACGTTTTTTTCGTTTTCGGGCGAAAAATCAAGTTTCTCCAATCTTCTCAAAACTCTGGATTATGATAGAGGGCCGCGAGACTTTGACCTGAGCGCAAAAATGGAGGCTCTAGACCCTTCCAGAGCTGAGATATCGAAACTCAAAATTTCGACCCGAAAAAAAAACGACAGTGTTACCCCTTACGTTTTTTTTCGTTTTCGGGCGAAAAATCAAGTTTCTCCAATCTTCTCAAAACTCTGGATTATGATAGAGGGCCGCGAGACTTTGACCCGAGCGCAAAAATGGAGGCTCTAGACCCTTCCAGAGCTGAGATATCGAAACTCAAAATTTCGACCCGAAAAAAAAACGACAGTGTTACCCCTTACGTTTTTTTTCGTTTTCGGGCGAAAAATCAAGTTTCTCCAATCTTCTCAAAACTCTGGATTATGATAGAGGGCCGCGAGACTTTGACCTGAGCGCAAAAATGGAGGCTCTAGACCCTTCCAGAGCTGAGATATCGAAACTCAAAATTTCGACCCGAAAAAAAAACGACAGTGTTACCCCTTACGTTTTTTTTCGTTTTCGGGCGAAAAATCAAGTTTCTCCAATCTTCTCAAAACTCTGGATTATGATAGAGGGCCGCGAGACTTTGACCTGAGCGCAAAAATGGAGGCTCTAGACCCTTCCAGAGCTGAGATATCGAAACTCAAAATTTCGACCCGAAAAAAAAAACGACAGTGTTACCCCTTACGTTTTTTTTCGTTTTCGGGCGAAAAATCAAGTTTCTCCAATCTTCTCAAAACTCTGGATTATGATAGAGGGCCGCGAGACTTTGACCTGAGCGCAAAAATGGAGGCTCTAGACCCTTCCAGAGCTGAGATATCGAAACTCAAAATTTCGACCCGAAAAAAAAACGACAGTGTTACCCCTTACGTTTTTTTTCGTTTTCGGGCGAAAAATCAAGTTTCTCCAATCTTCTCAAAACTCTGGATTATGATAGAGGGCCGCGAGACTTTGACCTGAGCGCAAAAATGGAGGCTCTAGACCCTTCCAGAGCTGAGATATCGAAACTCAAAATTTCGACCCGAAAAAAAAACGACAGTGTTACCCCTTACGTTTTTTTTCGTTTTCGGGCGAAAAATCAAGTTTCTCCAATCTTCTCAAAACTCTGGATTATGATAGAGGGCCGCGAGACTTTGACCTGAGCGCAAAAATGGAGGCTCTAGACCCTTCCAGAGCTGAGATATCGAAACTCAAAATTTCGACCCGAAAAAAAAACGACAGTGTTACCCCTTACGTTTTTTTCGTTTTCGGGCGAAAAATCAAGTTTCTCCAATCTTCTCAAAACTCTGGATTATGATAGAGGGCCGCGAGACTTTGACCTGAGCGCAAAAATGGAGGCTCTAGACCCTTCCAGAGCTGAGATATCGAAACTCAAAATTTCGACCCGAAAAAAAAACGACAGTGTTACCCCTTACGTTTTTTTCGTTTTCGGGCGAAAAATCAAGTTTCTCCAATCTTCTCAAAACTCTGGATTATGATAGAGGGCCGCGAGACTTTGACCTGAGCGCAAAAATGGAGGCTCTAGACCCTTCCAGAGCTGAGATATCGAAACTCAAAATTTCGACCCGAAAAAAAAACGACAGTGTTACCCCTTACGTTTTTTTTCGTTTTCGGGCGAAAAATCAAGTTTCTCCAATCTTCTCAAAACTCTGGATTATGATAGAGGGCCGCGAGACTTTGACCTGAGCGCAAAAATGGAGGCTCTAGACCCTTCCAGAGCTGAGATATCGAAACTCAAAATTTCGACCCGAAAAAAAAACGACAGTGTTACCCCTTACGTTTTTTTTCGTTTTCGGGCGAAAAATCAAGTTTCTCCAATCTTCTCAAAACTCTGGATTATGATAGAGGGCCGCGAGACTTTGACCTGAGCGCAAAAATGGAGGCTCTAGACCCTTCCAGAGCTGAGATATCGAAACTCAAAATTTCGACCCGAAAAAAAAACGACAGTGTTACCCCTTACGTTTTTTTTCGTTTTCGGGCGAAAAATCAAGTTTCTCCAATCTTCTCAAAACTCTGGATTATGATAGAGGGCCGCGAGACTTTGACCTGAGCGCAAAAATGGAGGCTCTAGACCCTTCCAGAGCTGAGATATCGAAACTCAAAATTTCGACCCGAAAAAAAAACGACAGTGTTACCCCTTACGTTTTTTTTCGTTTTCGGGCGAAAAATCAAGTTTCTCCAATCTTCTCAAAACTCTGGATTATGATAGAGGGCCGCGAGACTTTGACCCGAGCGCAAAAATGGAGGCTCTAGACCCTTCCAGAGCTGAGATATCGAAACTCAAAATTTCGACCCGAAAAAAAAACGACAGTGTTACCCCTTACGTTTTTTTTCGTTTTCGGGCGAAAAATCAAGTTTCTCCAATCTTCTCAAAACTCTGGATTATGATAGAGGGCCGCGAGACTTTGACCTGAGCGCAAAAATGGAGGCTCTAGACCCTTCCAGAGCTGAGATATCGAAACTCAAAATTTCGACCCGAAAAAAAAACGACAGTGTTACCCCTTACGTTTTTTTTCGTTTTCGGGCGAAAAATCAAGTTTCTCCAATCTTCTCAAAACTCTGGATTATGATAGAGGGCCGCGAGACTTTGACCTGAGCGCAAAAATGGAGGCTCTAGACCCTTCCAGAGCTGAGATATCGAAACTCAAAATTTCGACCCGAAAAAAAAACGACAGTGTTACCCCTTACGTTTTTTTTCGTTTTCGGGCGAAAAATCAAGTTTCTCCAATCTTCTCAAAACTCTGGATTATGATAGAGGGCCGCGAGACTTTGACCTGAGCGCAAAAATGGAGGCTCTAGACCCTTCCAGAGCTGAGATATCGAAACTCAAAATTTCGACCCGAAAAAAAAACGACAGTGTTACCCCTTACGTTTTTTTTCGTTTTCGGGCGAAAAATCAAGTTTCTCCAATCTTCTCAAAACTCTGGATTATGATAGAGGGCCGCGAGACTTTGACCTGAGCGCAAAAATGGAGGCTCTAGACCCTTCCAGAGCTGAGATATCGAAACTCAAAATTTCGACCCGAAAAAAAAACGACAGTGTTACCCCTTACGTTTTTTTTCGTTTTCGGGCGAAAAATCAAGTTTCTCCAATCTTCTCAAAACTCTGGATTATGATAGAGGGCCGCGAGACTTTGACCTGAGCGCAAAAATGGAGGCTCTAGACCCTTCCAGAGCTGAGATATCGAAACTCAAAATTTCGACCCGAAAAAAAAACGACAGTGTTACCCCTTACGTTTTTTTTCGTTTTCGGGCGAAAAATCAAGTTTCTCCAATCTTCTCAAAACTCTGGATTATGATAGAGGGCCGCGAGACTTTGACCTGAGCGCAAAAATGGAGGCTCTAGACCCTTCCAGAGCTGAGATATCGAAACTCAAAATTTCGACCCGAAAAAAAAAACGACAGTGTTACCCCTTACGTTTTTTTTCGTTTTCGGGCGAAAAATCAAGTTTCTCCAATCTTCTCAAAACTCTGGATTATGATAGAGGGCCGCGAGACTTTGACCTGAGCGCAAAAATGGAGGCTCTAGACCCTTCCAGAGCTGAGATATCGAAACTCAAAATTTCGACCCGAAAAAAAAACGACAGTGTTACCCCTTACGTTTTTTTTCGTTTTCGGGCGAAAAATCAAGTTTCTCCAATCTTCTCAAAACTCTGGATTATGATAGAGGGCCGCGAGACTTTGACCTGAGCGCAAAAATGGAGGCTCTAGACCCTTCCAGAGCTGAGATATCGAAACTCAAAATTTCGACCCGAAAAAAAAAACGACAGTGTTACCCCTTACGTTTTTTTTTCGTTTTCGGGCGAAAAATCAAGTTTCTCCAATCTTCTCAAAACTCTGGATTATGATAGAGGGCCACGAGACTTTGACCCGAGCGCAAAAATGGAGGCTCTAGACCCTTCCAGAGCTGAGATATCGAAACTCAAAATTTCGACCCGAAAAAAAAACGACAGTGTTACCCCTTACGTTTTTTTTTTTTTTTGGGCGAAAAATTAAGTTTCCCCAATCTTCTCAAAACTCTGGATTCTGATAGAGGGCCATGAGACTTAGACCTGAGTGCAAAAATGGAGGCTCTAGACCCTTCCAGAGCTGAGATATCGAAACTCAAAATTTCGACCCGAAAAAAAAACGACAGTGTTACCCCTTACGTTTTTTTGGGGGGCAAAAATTTAAGTTTCCCCAATCTTCTCAAAACTCTGGATTCTGATAGAGGGCCATGAGACTTGGACCTGAGTGCAAAAATGGAGGCTCTAGACCCTTCCAGAGCTGAGATATCGAAATTCAAAATTTCGACCCGAAAAAAAAACGACAGTGTTACCCCTTACGTTTTTTTTTTTTGGGCGAAAAATTAAGTTTCCCCAATCTTCTCAAAACTCTGGATTATGATAGAGGGCCGCGAGACTTTGACCTGAGCGCAAAAATGGAGGCTCTAGACCCTTCCAGAGCTGAGATATCGAAACTCAAAATTTCGACCAAAAAAAAAAACGACAGTGTTACCCCTTACGTTTTTTTTTTTGGGCGAAAAATTAAGTTTCCCCAATCTTCTCAAAACTCTGGATTCTGATAGAGGGCCGTGAGACTTGGACCTGAGTGCAAAAATGGAGGCTCTAGACCCTTCCAGAGCTGAGATATCGAAACTCAAAATTTCGACCAGAAAAAAAAACGACAGTGTTACCCCTTACGTTTTTTTTTTTTTTTTGGGCGAAAAATTAAGTTTCCCCAATCTTCTCAAAACTCTGGATTCTGATAGAGGGCCATGAGACTTAGACCTGAGTGCAAAAATGGAGGCTTTAGACCCTTCCAGAGCAGAGATATCGAAAATCAAATTTTCGACCAGAAAAAAAAACGACAGTGTTACCCCTTACGTTTTTTGGGGTTTTTTTTGGGCGAAAAATTAAGTTTCCCCAATCGTCTCAAAATTCTGGATTCTGATAGAGGGCCATGAGACTTGGACCTGAGTGCAACAATGGAGGCTCTAGACCCTTCCAGAGCTGAGATATCGAAACTCAAAATTTCGACCAGAAAAAAAAAACGACAGTTTTACCCCTTACGTTTTTTTTTTTTTTTGGGCGAAAAATTAAGTTTCCCAATCTTCTCAAAACTCTGGATTCTGATAGAGGGCCATGAGACTTAGACCTGAGTGCAAAAATGGAGGCTCTAGACCCTTCCAGAGCTGAGATATCGAAAATCAAAATTTCGACCCGAAAAAAAAAACGACAGTGTTACCCCTTACGTTTTTTTTCGTTTTCGGGCGAAAAATCAAATTTCTCCAATCTTCTCAAAACTCTGGATTATGATAGAGGGCCGCGAGACTTTGACCTGAGCGCAAAAATGGAGGCTCTAGACCCTTCCAGAGCTGAGATATCGAAACTCAAAATTTCGACCCGAAAAAAAAAACGACAGTGTTACCCCTTACGTTTTTTTTCGTTTTCGGGCGAAAAATCAAGTTTCTCCAATCTTCTCAAAACTCTGGATTATGATAGAGGGCCGCGAGACTTTGACCCGAGCGCAAAAATGGAGGCTCTAGACCCTTCCAGAGCTGAGATATCGAAACTCAAAATTTCGACCCGAAAAAAAAACGACAGTATTACCCCTTACGTTTTTTTACGTTTTCGGGCGAAAAATTAAGTTTCTCCAATCTTCCCAAAACTCTGGATTCTAATAGAGGGCCGCGAGACTTTGACCCGAGCGCAAAAATGGAGGCTCTAGACCCTTCCAGAGCTGAGATATCGAAACTCAAAATTTCGACCCGAAAAAAAACGACAGTGTTACCCCTTACGTTTTTTTTCGTTTTCGGGCGAAAAATCAAGTTTCTCCAATCTTCTCAAAACTCTGGATTATGATAGAGGGCCGCGAGACTTTGACCTGAGCGAAAAAATGGAGGCTCTAGACCCTTCCAGAGCTGAGATATCGAAACTCAAAATTTCGACCCGAAAAAAAAAACGACAGTGTTACCCCTTACGTTTTTTTTCGTTTTCGGGCGAAAAATCAAGTTTCTCCAATCTTCTCAAAACTCTGGATTATGATAGAGGGCCGCGAGACTTTGACCCGAGCGCAAAAATGGAGGCTCTAGACCCTTCCAGAGCTGAGATATCGAAACTCAAAATTTCGACCGAAAAAAAAACGACAGTGTTACCCCTTACGTTTTTTTTCGTTTTCGGGCGAAAAATCAAGTTTCTCCAATCTTCTCAAAACTCTGGATTATGATAGAGGGCCGCGAGACTTTGACCCGAGCGCAAAAATGGAGGCTCTAGACCCTTCCAGAGCTGAGATATTGAAACTCAAAATTTCGACCCGAAAAAAAAAAAAACGACAGTGTTACCCCTTACGTTTTTTTTTCGTTTTCGGGCGAAAAATCAAGTTTCTCCAATCTTCTCAAAACTCTGGATTATGATAGAGGGCCACAAGACTTTGACCCGAGCGCAAAAATGGAGGCTCTAGACCCTTCCAGAGCTGAGATATCGAAACTCAAAATTTCGACCAGAAAAAAAAACTAGTGTTACCCCTTACGTTTTTTTTTTGGGGGGGGAGGGATTAAGTTTCCCTAATCTTCTTAAAACTCTGGATTCTGATAGAGTGCCATGAGACTTAGACCTGAGTGCAAAAATGGAGGCTTAAGACCCTTCCAGAGCTGAGATATCGAAACTCAAAATTTCGACCAGAAAAAAAACTAGTGTTACCCCTTTCGTTTTTGTTTTTTTTTGGTGCGAAAAAAAAGTTTCTCCAATCTTCTCGAAACTCTGGATTCTGATAGAGGGCAATGAGACGTAGACCTGAGTGCAACAATGGAGGCTCTAGACCCTTCCAGAGCTGAGATATTGAGATATTTATAATGCATAAATGCTACGTGGGATCTTAATATCTCAGCTCTGGAAGGGTGTTGTATATTTGTGTTCAGTTATTTCACTGTAATGGCAATGAAAAAATAAATAAATAAATAAATATATATATATATATATATATATATAAGCTGTGTCTGAAACCGCTCACTCGTTTACTCATTCACTAATCCCTATAGACCATTTCACAAGATGTAAACAACACTGCTCCAGAAGCACTTCCTGTTTCAGTTTGTAACTGTTTTCTTTATTTCACATGTAAAGAAAACATCTTAAAGATGTTTGTTTAACTTTTTGATTCAGTTTTAAATGTTCTGTTGGTTGTATTTTATCCCAGCTTTTATGTAGTGTTAAAAAACTGAAACAGGAAGTGCTTCTGGACCAGTGTTGTTTACATCTTGTGAAATGGTCTATATAGTGTATGGCACTTGAGTGCACTATATTTGCGAGGAGTGAACGAGATGAAGTGAGTGAATTCGGACGCTGACGTTTACTGTGCGTCAGAGAGTTGGAGCGGTCGCAGAAAAGGCTTCGTCACACGTACTGATAAAACTCCTTTTGTCTTACGTTACTTAATAAAATAATTTTAACAACAATAACAATCATAATGACTTTATTTTGTAATTATACCTCCGTGCCAGCTTTATAGTTTCATCGACTGAAATTGCACTCTCACGCTCACAGATAACGTGTCGTCGAGCGCCTTCCGGCGACCGTTATCATATCCGAATGAATACGCTTCCTAACGACGATTAACATATATTTTTCAAATCTTCCACTAATCTCTGTTTTAAACCATAGACTGTAAAAAAATATGGACGTAGTATCCGTGACGTCACCCATAGGTTTCTGAAGAGCGTTTTTGAACCCTAAAGTGGGCGGAGCTGGCCGTCGCCATCTTGGCAGTGCGTCGACCTCTCGTCACTACCGGATAAATTAAAATGGGCAAAGAGGCGGGACGCAGGTGGAGCTGAGGTGCTAATGCTATGCTACTGCCTTTTACTGTCTCTATGCTGCCCTCGCGCTGAATTGACAGCTGATGGAAAAAATAAAGCCAATGCTTAAAGTTCATGTTTTTGCCCTTCGAAATATTATAATAGTTAAGACGTAACTAAAAGTGAGACTACTTTACTTTTTTATCAACTTTATTAATCTCACAAGGGGTAATTAGTTAAGAGCATGCACAAGGACATAATCACACACATTTCACACACTCACAACATTCAAGCAGTCAACTATGTGCATCGTGATGCATTATTATTCTGCTGGTTAAAAATGAATTAGTTACTGACAAATTGCTCTAAGCTTAGCATGTGAGTGATTCAAGGCAAGCACATCAGTCGGCATCTCACGTCAAGTTCGTAAAGAGCATTCAGTCCATTTTTTACAATCTGATTTTGGCCGCCAGCTCCTCAGACGGGTCAAACCAAAGATATTACCTCAGAACTTCAAGTAAATGAACTAGAAATCTGCGCTCATTCAAGGGGGGTGTGCATCTATTGCATGGACCGAGAGAACGCACTGAAATCATCAGACATCCATTAGTGCATGCGAGGGAAAGAGCTGGAAACACGGCGCTGGTTGTTCTCTCCATACTCAACACGACAGAATCCAACGGCGTGCACGGGTGAAGGTATAATGTATTAAATTGTATGAAATAATCCTGGAAAAGCACAAACACATCTGAGGGTGACGCTAACAGACAGCAGACAAACGACTAGCAGTGAAAGCGGCAGCAAGAATCCACCTGTCACTTAAGTGGCCACGCCCTTAATTATGCAGAACTATAAGGCTTAAATATATTTTAAACAGATGAGTTGTAAAAAAATTCACCCCCCTCACAGTCGTCATGAAGGGCAAAATTAGCGATATAGACCAAAACAAGTATTTGCCACCAGGCTGTAAACATGTTTTTTTCTGCTGTGAAGTTAGACATTTTAACTTGGTGGAGATACAGATTTGACTCGCTTTTGCAGCCAGCCTCATGCGGCCACTCGATGAATTGCAGTTTAATTCACTTCCGTATTGGCTTCAAGAGAGAGACGGGGAGGTTGCCCCTTGGGTTTAAACTTGCTCGCGCCGCACTTTCATGCGCGCAGTTCTCTCCGCATTGGATTGTGGGAAATAGTGCTTCAGCAAGTGTACATCGAATGTACACTCGAATTCAGAGAGGATTGTGGGTAAAAGTAGTGAATGAATGTAGGGAATGATGTCGTTCACTCAGAATTCTGACACCACTACAAAATGGCTGACACCCGATTTAGTGCACTATATAGTGGATAGGGAGCGATTTCAGACACACCTCTAGTATATTTGACTTCAGATGTAAAGTGACATCTTAAATTTTGTTGAATTATAGTTTTTATCAAACTTGTATGATACAAGCAGGCACACTGCTTGTGCTATTATTACCATCAATGAATGAATCAATAGAGGGAACAGGTACACATATGTATAAATAGGTAGGTAAATAAATGCTACTTAATTTATTTGAGAAACTCCTCAAAAGCTCCCCAGATAGCAAACTGACATTGAATCAACGTGGAAATATGACATCGAAACAACGTTGATCTGACATTGTTTTGCTCATCGAATTAACGTTGAACCAACGTCAGATACGTAATTCTTTCAAAACTAACGGAAAATCAACTTGAAATCAACGCGTTGTTTCAACGTTATGAAAGCAAACCAATTTTCGATTTCATTTAGCTTTGAAGAATGCCGCGTCTGACGTTGGTTCAACGTTAATTCGATGAGCAAAATCAACGTTGTTTCAATGTCATGAGACTGAGACGTCGTTTCCACGTTGATTCAATGTCAGTTTGCTGTCTGGGTCTCGATGAAGGCATGATCTACGAGCAGCTGAAAAAACGCAGATGAAAACAAAGCAAAACATGCAGCGCGAAGGTGGGCTCTTTTAAATTTCCGCGCTGTTATGACAGCGCATGTCATGCGACATTTCCAACATGGCGCATGTAGTACGTCCGGAACTCATACTACCCGTATTCGTACTATATCCACAAGTTTCCGAGGGGCGCTCCTGTAAAAAATAAAGTGGGTGAAACTTCCGGTGAGGCGGCGGAAGTAGCATTCCAATGGTATTTTGTGTGTTAGTTAGCGAAGAGGCTAGCTGTTTTTCGGAGAATTATTTTACTATTTAAAGACGCAAATCTTTATGAGAGATGTCGTTACGGAGCTCAGGGACAACATGTGCTGCTCGCGGTTGTATGTATAACCGGACTAAACTAATTTAGTGGCTTAAACGGGATTGTTTTGAACATAAGCTAAAAACGAAATCAGAGTGATCCTGCCAGAGCCCGTCTCTGATCCTGCCAACGACTGTAGTTTCCATCACCTCCCAAAAGAGACGAATCTTCCTGTGTACATTTGTTTAAATTCTTAATGTTCTATAAACTCTATCAGCATGTGTTTGGCTGTTTTCTACTGATGTTACACCTAAACTCAGGATCAAAGCCTGTGTTGACAGAATACCAAATGTGCCAGTTAATGTATTCAAGTAGCACATTCATTTATAATTTTGAATAAACTCCAAAGCACAATGACTAAGTGTGTATTTTTTATTTTAATTGTTTGTCAGCT
Source organism: Pimephales promelas (assembly GCF_016745375.1). The sequence goes on from NW_024121125.1 coordinate 1,040,585, forward strand.
CGCACAACTGTCTCTCAGCTGTCTGTCACCATGCCTTGATGAGTATTGATTATTAATAATGTTATTATAATACTCCCAATCAACTACTGCGGAGGGTAAAGGTACTGTTATTTCACCCTTTTTAATTTCGTTGAGGTTGTGTTCCCACATCGTTAGCTAGTTTGGATCGCTATAACTTGAATGACTGTCAACTGTTGAATGAACGAGTGTCAAGCATGTCAAATCGCGCTTTGTTTACTTCCAACCGGAAGTCGCGCCCACTTTTGACGCAAGGCCTCATGGGGCGTAGGAAACTTGTGGATAGAACGTATACTTTTTTAACGGTCGCGAAGTACGTTCTTTTTTAAATGTAATACCTACTCACATAGTACGCGATTTCGGACGCAGCCTGGTGTTGTATGACCATCACTGTCACTGTCCCATGTATTTCAACGGTCACTAAAAAGCAATGGTAAAACGTGAGGAAATGCTAGATTTTTATAGCTGGCAAAGTTAAAGTCTTATGAAGTACACTGACACTTTATTATCGTCCTTTCAAAAGTAACTGAATGTCCTACTACAAATATTAGCCTACAGTAGCCTAATCGTAATTCTAATTAAAACATAGGCTACATGTATATTTATAATGTCATTATAAAATATATAGTGGTTTATATAGACACTATAAATACATTTCAGAAAAAAAATATTAATTTTCCGCATAAAAAAATCGTTCCGTGCATCATAGACAGTAAAAGAAAGTGCATAGCCTACGCACCCTCTGAACTCTCATAATAAATGACTTCTCATTTTACACACACACCTCTGAAGGGATAGAAAGTCCTCGGGATACCGCATCACTCGCAAGACGCACTTGGATTAGTTGTCAACAAGGCGAAGTCCATCATTCTCCACTTGTCGCAGCTCTCTCGCGAAAATGTTCGCGGCACACTATAATTTGGATCAGGTTTAGACGTGTCCGTGTTTGATGGCAAACCAACCGTCCAGAGCCAGCAGAGTCCAGGCCTGGCAGCATCGCGGGGAACATATTCAACGCACTTGGACTTTGCACGATGAAAACAAATAATTTGCGTCCCATGATTGCCTCTCTCATCTAACGTTACTACGCGATATCACAGTTTTTCATGTCTGTCGTTGGAAAGATCCACGTGGTGTCATGAATAATTAAGAGGCCGTGTCTTCTCATAGGATAACACCGATGAGTCATCAACGCACTGTGCAGTGCACTGCCACGTCACCCGCTACGATGAAGATTTTAAACCCGGAAGACGAAAAAAGCGGAAAAAAACTCAAATTTAACTATTTTAACCTTATTATTAAATCTAACAGATGCTAACATTGTCTTCAATGGTGTTCAACACACATACCTCTGTTATAATCTCAGAAAATTTGGTTTGGGGTTTCATGACCCTTTAATATTGCTTTATGAGCAAACGCTTTACAGCATTTCAACAGAAGTTTTACATTTACATACAATTGCAATATACATATAACATTAAATTGCATAGTTTGAGTGATTTATATCACTGCACTATACTAATGAGTAAACAGTTGCACAATTATTATTATTATACTCTTACAGATGGTGTATTTTGTTCAGTGAATCTATGCAATATGACTGCTATCAATGTCTAATCAAAAATAACCTAAATTAATTATTGTTTAAATTAACTATTGTTCCAAGGTTTAAAAAAAAAAAATGATACAGATTTGGTCCAACTTGAGGTCAAGTGAATAATTAGTAATTTTTCATTTTGCACCTTAAAATCAGACATCTTCATATGCAAATCAATGAGCACAAGATCAAATGTCTACAGCAGTTTATTCATGCATTTTAACAGTAGCATATATATATATATATATCTAACACAATTTACCGCAGCATTTTAACTGAAAACCTTTATTCGAACACTCAAACACAATCTACTATAATTCAAAACGTTTGAGTGGTATAAAAAAAACACACACACTAGACAACAAAAATGTATTTGTGAGGCAAGGATCTGAGAAAATAAAATGATCTGCAAGGCACTGAGATCAGCAAGCGTCTATGAAGAGAGAGATTTGGATGATACAAAAGCTCCTCACCCGAATGAAGGCAAACACACAGAACATCATTGGTACAACAGCAGCTTTATTTCACTACTTAAACAGCGTTTTGAAGAGTATAATGGCCATCGTTTCCAGGAACAATCTGAATGACTAGTGCTTAGATGTTACCATCAGTGCGTTGGACAAACTGCAGGTCACTCCGGCGTTAGACGTCCAACAAAGCAAGATCAGCAACATTGAAGAACTAGAACACGTTTGCACTGAAACTAAGAGGTAAAGCCTTTTTAAGAAGCAAAACTATGGGTTTGGGAAATTACAGGAGATTAAACATCGTCAAGACTCTGTTATGTAGAGTTTCAAATGAAACAAAGACGCCTGCAACAGTTTACTCTTAGGAAAGAAAGAAAAAGACACCAAGTTGTGCATTTGAGACTAAAACACTTACTAATAAAGTAATAATACTATGTTTAATTACAGTAACAGTACAAGGACTCCAGTGGAAAGTCGAATGCCTCAAAACTGAGATTTCTCAATGTTATTCAAGGTGTCGATGCCATTTACCTGGCCAACATGACACAAAGGATAAATAACACACAAAGTCTCTCCAAATCCAGCATTGAGAAAAGATTGACATGCATTCTTCATGCATTGTAAGAGGAAGCAAAAATCATAATTTAATCTTTAGTGAAAAATGTTTGATTTCTATTAAATGGAAAATGCACTACAGCCTCAAATGGTTTGTGTTTTTCTTTCAGCCAAATGCATTAATCAGTCGTCCGTTCTCATTCATTCATTCATTCATGAAGTGGACAATCTGTAACAACATCCAACAGTAAAACTACTTCCTGTCTGTCGATTAAGACACAAGATGTGAACTTTGTGTAGTTTCTATTAACTACACAAGACAGAAATAATCCATGGGCAAACCAGGATTTTGAAATCAACCGAGAACTTTGCCTCAAAATACATTCAGCATGAGTATTCATTGTCATTGGGAAGAACAATTTAACAAGTCAAACTCAAAAGAAGTGAGAAGGTAATATTTCACCCCAAAACCAAAAAGAATGTTTGGTTTTTTTCCAAAACGGAAAATTACATTTTTAAGAACATGAATAATTTTTTGGGATTGTGAACGTCATTTTAATCGAATTTAGTCCCCAAATTATCTTTACCGTAATGCAAAAAAAGAAGAAAATCTCATTACACTATATAATGCAAATACCCTTTGATTTATATCCGCATAATTATTGCACTGACAATAATTCTGTTTAATCAGCATCAATTGTAAATTGATTCAAACACAAGCATGATGTCTATATTTTAAATGTACAGTAATGAGAAAAACACGTATTGCATTACAATAGCGGGGTTTAAATTGCTAAACTGAAATGAGTTACAACATAAAAGCTTTATTTTATTTCTCTTTTCGATTGATTTTACGACGAAATACGACCCTGACACTCTTTTTTTTAAGTTTTGAGAGATTCACACTAACACAAATGCAACTTCTAAGAAAATCAAATCTTGACCTTTTTTCTTTCCCAAGAGAATGCATAGCGAGCTCATTACCCTTAGTTTAAGATATTACACATGGCTTTCGTAAATGACTTGGGTATTCTGCGTCGTCACGCCCTCCTCTTCGACAGACTCCGCCTTGATTTCCTTCTCTTCAGACTCCGCCTCCAAAGGCAGCTGATCGACAGGCGGTGGAGAAACCACTTCGGGAAGAGGCGGAGCTTCCATGTTACAGCACCCAGCGTCGGCTAGCGGCGGATGAATGGAAACCTGAATGGCCATGTGTCGAGGCTGCTCGTGAAGCGACGCGTCGTCCGAGTCCGCGGCCGGAGACTCGCTGCGTTCCCTCTCCCTCGCCCGCTCTCTCTCGTGCAAGATTGAGAAAACGTCCCTGGAAGTGCTGACGACCACTCCGCCGGGGCCTTCGTGAAGCTCGGGTGCTTGTCGGACGAAGGTGTGTCTCATTTCCTCCACGCCGACGACCTCGAGGATCTCCTCCATGAAGGTGCGGCAGTTCATGATCAGCGGCGGGAGCGGGATGCTACGCGCTAACTCCTCTATGTAGCGGCGAACTCCATGGTCTTGAACTGCGTGACCTTCGCCAGCTCCCAGCGTTTTGGCTGAGGTAATGATGGGAA
>NW_024121125.1:1049307-1298009 GCF_016745375.1 Pimephales promelas
AAACTCTGGATTCTGATAGAGGGCCATGAGACATAGACCTGAGTGCAACAATGGAAGGCTCTAGACCCTTCCAGAGCTGAGATATCGAAACTCAAAATTTCGACCCGAAAAAAAAACGACAGTGTTACCCCTTACGTTTTTTTTTGGTTTGCGAAAAAATTAAGTATCCCCAATCTTCTCAAAACTCTGGATTCTGATAGAGGGCCATGAGACATTAGACCTGAGTGCAACAATGGAGGCTCTAGACCCTTCCAGAGCTGAGATATCGAAAATCAAAATTTTCGACCCGAAAAAAAAACGACAGTGTTACCCCTTACGTTTTTTTTTTGGGCGAAAAATTAAGTATCAAATCTTCTCAAAACTCTGGATTCTGATAGAGGGCCATGAGACTTAGACCTGAGTGCAACAATGGAGGCTCTAGACCCTTCCAGAGCTGAGATATCGAAACTCAAATTTCGCAGAAAAAAAAAAAACGACAGTGTTCCCCTTACGTTTTTTTTTTTTGGGGGCGAAAAATTAAGTTTCTCCAATCTTTCAAAACTCTGGATTCTGATAGAGGGCCATGAGACATAGACCCGAGTGCAAACAATGGAGGCTCTAGACCCTTCCAGAGCTGAGATATCGAAATTCAAAATTTCGACCAGAAAAAAAAAACGACAGTGTTACCCCTTACGTTTTTTGGGGGCGAAAAATTAAGTTTCTCCCAATCTTCTCAAAAACTCTGGATTCTGATAGAGGGCCATGAGACTTAGACCTGAGTGCAAAAATGGAGGCTCTAGACCCTTCCAGAGCTGAGATATCGAAACTCAAAATTTCGACCCGAAAAAAAACGACAGTGTTACCCCTTACGTTTTTTTTTTGGGCGAAAAATTAAGTATCCCCAATCTTCTCAAAACTCTGGATTCTGATAGAGGGCCATGAGACTTAGACCTGAGTGCAAAAAATGGAGGCTCTAGACCCTTCCAGAGCTGAGATATCGAAACTCAAAAATTCGACCCCGAAAAAAAACGACAGTGTTACCCCTTACGTTTTTTTTTTTGGGCGAAAAATTAAGTATCCCCAATCTTCTCAAAACTCTGGATTCTGATAGAGGGCCATGAGACTTAGACCTGAGTGCAAAATGGAGGCTCTAGACCCTTCCAGAGCTGAGATATCGAAATTCAAAATTTCGACCAGAAAAAAAAAACGACAGTGTTACCCCTTACGTTTTTTTTTTTTGGGCGAAAAATTAAGTATCCCCAATCTTCTCAAAACTCTGGATTCTGATAGAGGGCCATGAGACATAGACCTGAGTGCAACAATGGAGGCTCTAGACCCTTCCAGAGCTGAGATATCGAAACTCAAAATTTCGACCGAAAAAAAAAACGACAGTTTTCCCCCTTACGTTTTTTTTTTTGGGCGAAAAATTAAGTATCCCCAATCTTCTCAAAACTCTGGATTCTGATAGAGGGCCATGAGACTTAGACCTGAGTGCAAAAATGGAGGCTCTAGACCCTTCCAGAGCTGAGATATCGAAACTCAAAATTTCGACCCGAAAAAAAACGACAGTGTTACCCCTTACGTTTTTTTTTTTTGGGCGAAAAATTAAGTATCCCCAATCTTCTCAAAACTCTGGATTCTGATAGAGGGCCATGAGACTTAGACCTGAGTGCAACAATGGAGGCTCTAGACCCTTCCAGAGCTGAGATATCGAAACTTCAAAAATTTCGACCGAAAAAAAAACGACAGTGTTACCCCTTACGTTTTTTTTTTTTTGGGCGAAAAATTAAGTATCCCCAATCTTCTCAAAACTCTGGATTCTGATAGAGGGCCATGAGACTTAGACCTGAGTGCAAAAATGGAGGCTCTAGACCCTTCCAGAGCTGAGATATCGAAACTCAAAATTTCGACCAGAAAAAAAAACGACAGTGTTACCCCTTACGTTTTTTTTTTGGGCGAAAAATTAAGTATCCCAATCTTCTCAAAACTCTGGATGCTGATAGAGGGCCATGAGACTTAGACCTGAGTGCAAAAATGGAGGCTCTAGACCCTTCCAGAGCTGAGATATCGAAACTCAAAATTTCGACCCGAAAAAAAAAACGACAGTGTTACCCCTTACGTTTTTTTTTTTTGGGCGAAAAATTAAGTTTCTCCAATCTTCTCAAAACTCTGGATTCTGATAGAGGGCCATGAGACTTAGACCTGAGTGCAAAAATGGAGGCTCTAGACCCTTCCAGAGCTGAGATATCGAAAATCAAAATTTCGACCAAAAAAAAAAACGACAGTGTTACCCCTTACGTTTTTTTTTTGGGCGAAAAATTAAGTATCCCCAATCTTCTCAAAACTCTGGATTCTGATAGAGGGCCATGAGACTTAGACCTGAGTGCAAAAATGGAGGCTCTAGACCCTTCCAGAGCTGAGATATCGAAATCAAAATTTCGACCCGAAAAAAAACGACAGTGTTACCCCTTACGTTTTTTTTTTGGGCGAAAAATTAAGTATCCCAATCTTCTCAAACTCTGGATTCTGATAGAGGGCCGTGAGACTTAGACCTGAGTGCAAAAATGGAGGCTCTAGACCCTTCCAGAGCTGAGATATCGGAACTCAAAAATTTGACCCGAAAAAAAAACGACAGTGTTACCCCTTACGTTTTTTTTTTTGGGTGAAAAATTAAGTATCCCCAATCTTCTCAAAACTCTGGATTCTGATAGAGGGCCATGAGACTTAGACCTGAGTGCAACAATGGAGGCTCTAGACCCTTCCAGAGCTGAGATATCGAAATTCAAAATTTCGACCGAAAAAAAAAACGACAGTGTTACCCCTTACGTTTTTTTTGGGGGGCGAAAAATTAAGTATCCCCAATCTTCTCAAAACTCTGGATTCTGATAGAGGGCCATGAGACATAGACCTGAGTGCAACAATGGAGGCTCTAGACCCTTCCAGAGCTGAGATATCGAAACTCAAAATTTCGACCCGAAAAAAAAAAACGAATTACGTTTTTTTTTTGGGCGAAAAATTAAGTATCCCCAATCTTCTCAAAACTCTGGATTCTGATAGAGGGCCATGAGACTTAGACCTGAGTGCAAAAATGGAGGCTCTAGACCCTTCCAGAGCTGAGATATCGAAACTCAAAATTTCGACCCGAAAAAAAAAACGACAGTGTTACCCCTTACGTTTTTTTTTTTCGGGCGAAAAATTAAGTTTCTCCAATCTTCTCAAAACTCTGGATTCTGATAGAGGGCCATGAGACTTAGACCTGAGTGCAAAAATGGAGGCTCTAGACCCTTCCAGAGCTGAGATATCGAAACTCAAAATTTCGACCAGAAAAAAAAACGACAGTGTTACCCCTTACGTTTTTTTTTTTTGGGCGAAAAATTAAGTATCCTCAATCTTCTCAAAACTCTGGATTCTGATAGAGGGCCATGAGACTTAGACCTGAGTGCAAACAATGGAGGCTCTAGACCCTTCCAGAGCTGAGATATCGAAACTTCAAAATTTCGACCCGAAAAAAAAAACGACAGTGTTACCCCTTACGTTTTTTTTTTTTTGGGCGAAAAAATTAAGTATCCCCAATCTTCTCAAACTCTGGATTCTGATAGAGGGCCATGAGACTTAACCTGAGTGCAAAAATGGAGGCTCTAGACCCTTCCAGAGCTGAGATATCGAAATTCAAAATTTCGACCAGAAAAAAAAAACGACAGTGTTACCCCTTACGTTTTTTTTTTTTGGGCGAAAAATTAAGTATCCCCAATCTTCTCAAAACTCTGGATTCTGATAGAGGGCCATGAGACTTAGACCTGAGTGCAACAATGGAGGCTCTAGACCCTTCCAGAGCTGAGATATCGAAACTCAAAAATTCGACCAGAAAAAAAAACGACAGTGTTACCCCTTACGTTTTTTTTTGGGCCAAAAATTAAGTATCACCAATGTTCTCAAAACTCTGGATTCTGATAGAGGGCCATGAGACTTAAACCTGAGTGCTAAAATTGAGGCTCTAGACCCTTCCAGAGCTGAGATATCGAAACTCAAAATTTCGACCAGAAAAAAAACGACAGTGTTACCCCTTACGTTTTTTTTTTTTGGGCGAAAAATTAAGTATCCCCAATCTTCTCAAAACTCTGGATTCTGATAGAGGGCCATGAGACTTAGACCTGAGTGCAAAAATGGAGGCTCTAGACCCTTCCAGAGCTGAGATATCGAAACTCAAAATTTCGACCAGAAAAAAAAAACGACAGTGTTACCCCTTACGTTTTTTTTTTGGGGGGGCGAAAAATTAAGTATCCCCAATCTTCTCAAAACTCTGGATTCTGATAGAGGGCCATGAGACTTAGACCTGAGTGCAACAATGGAGGCTCTAGACCCTTCCAGAGCTGAGATATCGAAACTCAAAATTTCGACCCGAAAAAAAAAAACGACAGTGTTACCCCTTACGTTTTTTTTTTGGGCGAAAAATTAAGTATCCCCAATCTTCTCAAAACTCTGGATTCTGATAGAGGGCCATGAGACTTAGACCTGAGTGCAAAAATGGAGGCTCTAGACCCTTCCAGAGCTGAGATATCGAAACTCAAAATTTCGACCCGAAAAAAAAAACGACAGTGTTACCCTTTGTTTTTTTTTTTCGGGCGAAAAATGAAGTTTCTCCAATCTTCTCAAAACTCTGGATTCTGATAGAGGGCCATGAGACTTAAACCTGAGTGCAAAAATGGAGGCTCTAGACCCTTCCAGAGCTGAGATATCGAAACTCAAAATTTCGACCAGAAAAAAAAACGACAGTGTTACCCCTTACGTTTTTTTTTGGGGGGCGAAAAATTAAGTATCCCCAATCTTCTCAAAACTCTGGATTCTGATAGAGGGCCATGAGACATAGACCTGAGTGCAACAATGGAGGCTCTAGACCCTTCCAGAGCTGAGATATCGAAATCAAAATTTCGACCCGTAAAAAAAACGACAGTGTTACCCCTTACGTTTTTTTTTTGGGGCGAAAAATTAAGTATCCCTAATCTTCTCAAAACTCTGGATTCTGATAGAGGGCCATGAGACTTAGACCTGAGTGCAACAATGGAGGCTCTAGACCCTTCCAGAGCTGAGATATCGAAACTCAAAATTTCAACCCCTTAAAAAAAACGACAGTGGTACCCTTTCGTTTTTTTTTTCGGCGAAAAATGAAGTTTCTCCAATCTTCTCAAAACTCTGGATTCTGATAGAGGGCCATGAGACTTAAACCTGAGTGCAAAAGTGGAGGCTCTAGACCCTTCCAGAGCTGAGATATCGAAAATCAAAATTTCGACCCGTAAAAAAAACGACAGTGTTACCCCTTACTTTTTTTTTTGGGCGAAAAATAAAGTATCCCTAATCTTCTCAAAACTCTGGATTCTGATAGAGGGCCATGAGACTTAGACCTGAGTGCAACAATGGAGGCTCTAGACCCTTCCAGAGCTGAGATATCGAAATTCAAAATTTCGACCAGAAAAAAAAACGACAGTGTTACCCCTTACGTTTTTTTTTTTTTGGGCGAAAAATTAAGTATCCCCAATCTTCTCAAAACTCTGGATTCTGATAGAGGGCCATGAGACTTAGACCTGAGTGCAAAAATGGAGGCTCTAGACCCTTCCAGAGCTGAGATATCGAAACTCAAAATTTCGACCCGAAAAAAAAACGACAGTGGTACCCCTTTCGTTTTGTTTTTTTTTCGGGCGAAAAATGAAGTTTCTCCAATCTTCTCAAAACTCTGGATTCTGATAGAGGGCCATGAGACTTAAACCTGAGTGCAAAAATGGAGGCTCTAGACCCTTCCAGAGCTGAGATATCGAAAATCAAAATTTCGACCAGAAAAAAAACGACAGTGTTACCCCTTACGTTTTTTTTTTTTGGGGCGAAAAATGAAGTTTCCCCAATCTTCTCAAAACTCTGGATTCTGATAGAGGGCCATGAGATTTAGACCTGAGTGCAACAATGGAGGCTCTAGACCCTTCCAGAGCTGAGATATCGAAAATCAAAATTTCGACCCGTAAAAAAAAACGACAGTGTTACCCCTTACGTTTTTTTTTGGGCGAAAAATTAAGTATCCCTAATCTTCTCAAAACTCTGGATTCTGATAGAGGGTCATGAGACTTAGACCTGAGTGCAACAATGGAGGCTCTAGACCCTTCCAGAGCTGAGATATCGAAATTCAAAATTTCGACCAGAAAAAAAACCCACAGTGTTACCCCGTATGTTTTTTTTGGGGGCGAAAAATTAAGTATCCCCAATCTTCTCAAAACTCTGGATTCTGATAGAGGCACTGGCGATTCTAGGGGGTGGCCTGGGGTGGCCAGGGCCACCCCTGAAAGCTCATTGGCCACCCCTGTGGCCACCCCAGATCTGATAGGTAGTTGGTCAAGTTCGTCAACACAAGAAACAAGAGAAATGCTGTCAATCAATGGTGACAACTGATCAACCGATTTAGGTCCAGTTTTACCTTTTTTAATAACCCAGTAATAGTCATACTGAGGCTCTGAGAGCTGATTTCTGCTCAGCGGACGTTTGGCCATGCAGATCAGGTTACTAATGAGATGCGCGCGCTTGGCTGCTGCTCCGTGAAACAGGTGGATACATCTCATCTTTTTTTATTTATTTGTCTTAACGGCCCACAAAACTCATACATCGGCGGCCCATTTGTTTGTTTGTTGTTTGTTTTGTTTTTTGCTTAATTGGCGGCGCTGTGCTGGTGTAATGCATTGGTCAAAAAAAGTCAGCTTTAGTTTTTTTTCTGACACACTGGCCCATGAAACATGTCATTATGCGCTTATATCTTTCAAGTATAGAAATGAGTGCAAAACTAATTATGAAAGTTTCCTTTATTTTTCAGTGCATTTGTTTTACAATAGCCTTTATGGCTATTACTATGGGATTAATAGTTAATCCCTTACGGTCCCTCCTGAAGGTGGTGAGCCCACGGGAAGGAGGCCCCACGTTGCTTCTTCGGACTGAGCCCTGCCGGACACCGTGTGGGAGGCCCTGCCACCAGGCGCTCACATACTGGCTCCAAGGTGGGGCCCCGGCTGTCCTTGTTTTCACTTCACTCATAAGGTTTTTTGAACCGTTCATGGTCTGACCCGTCGCCTAGGACCGGTTTGCCTTGGGAGACCCTACCAGGGGCATATAGCCCCGGACAACATAGCTCATAGGGTCGTTCGGGTACTCAAACCCCTCCAGCACGTTAAGGTGGCAGTGCAAGGAGGGGTTGATTAGAATCACTTTTTTTCTATTTCAGTTTATTCTAATGGGGATTTGTTATACCCTATATGAAGAGTTCAGATGCAAAAGCCTCGAAGTGCCATTTGAAATTTTCTTCTAAAATTATTATTTTTTATCAAACTTGTATATTTAAGTTCAGTAATTTCACTTAAATGACAATGAAGATTACCTATTAATGGTCATTTAAGTGAAATTACTGAACTTAAATACACAAGCTTGATAAAAATGGTCATTCTAGAACCAAATTTCAAATGGCACTTAGAGGCTTTTGCATCTGAACTCTTCATATAAACATTACACATACAGTATTTGAATATATGAGTGGTTTTCTGTTTTGTTTCAATAAATATAACACCAATATAATGGTTTGAATAATATCTACTTATTATGGGAGATGTTCATTTGGACCAACATGTTTCAGGTGGGGATCATCAACATTTGCTTCTTAGACATCATAAAGACTGTAAAAGTACAAAAGTTAGAAGACATATATCAATAGGGTCCTGAGGACAGGAGTTCCAGTGATCCAATGTCACAATTTATTTGTACATTTTTTGGTGTTCATTTGAGTGTTTATGCACTATACATCATCTAATCATGACTTGATGATGAATTTAGGGTCTCAGGTATATCTACCATAAGGGAGCGCGTCTTGTTCCACTCGTAGAGTGGGAGCATTCGTGGAAGAGAGTTGGGGGCATCAAATTCAGGTTTCACCTCCTGTATCATGATCCCACCGGTCCAGTTCACCACACTTGAGCCATGAATGTTTGTTGTTATTTTGTTCAGATTGTCCCACTCGAGATGAAACACATTCCCTCACCAGTAGTAATAATAATAATGAAAGTATAATTAATTAATTATTAAGCATAACATTTTTTTTTCAACTTAACAGAAAGACCATTATCTGCCAGTTAATGTGGGCTTCCATAACGCTAAATGCTCTTCACCAAGAAAGACCTTTCTAATTGTGTGTTGGTGCATGGTGTAGGCTATGTATTTGTGTAGTTAGTTTAAAAATGTATGTTAAATAAACCTCACATTACCAGTGAATCCTAATTACATGATGTGATTTTTAATTAATGCATATTTTTGAACACGTTGTGTCTTAAAATGTATTATTTAATTAAAATATCTATGTTATATTTTTAATGTGCAACAAGTGAACATTGGGAACAAGCTCAACATGTGCTCAACAATAATTTACATAGCCAGTTATGAAAAATGGAGGAGATTTATCAAATCGAAAACTAAAGGAGTGGGTGGCAACCAATATAGCCAGAAATATGTGACAATATTTCAGGTGGGGATCATCAACATTTGCTTCTTAGACATCCTAAAGACTGTAAAAATACAAAAGTTAGAAAACATATATCAGAAGGGTCCATAGGGGAGGAGTTCCAGTGATCCAATGTTACAATATTTTGACATTTTTTGGTGTTTATTTGAGTTTTTATGCACTATACATCATCTAATCAAGACAATCCTCATATCTATCAATTCCTCATGCAAAGACGAAGAGAAAATGGGGTAGATTGTGTCTGTAGGATGTATTGTTCAGATTCTATGTAGGTTTAAAGTTTTCATTTTCCGCAGCCAAAAATCAAGCATGGACACAAAAGATGATACAAAAAATCACATATGGGACAAAAATTTGCGCGGGGAACATCAAAATTCCTTTTCTAGACACCTTAAGGATTACAAAAAACTAGGTTAAAAAAATATATCTTTCGGGTGCAGGTGAACCCCCCCTTCCTACCAGACTATTTGGAAAATGTGTAGATGTAAGCTGGTGTAAGAGAAAATGGAAATGCTGCGATCTGATGGGCTGTCCAAAAAATGAGAAAGATGGACATGCAGAGACGTGATTGGTCGAAGCAGACAGACGAACGGTTCCCAGGCACCGTAAACTGAATCTGTTGAATTCAAAGGTGTATTGAATGAATTTATTTGTTGGAAAAATAAATATAGAAATATAATTTGACACAAGAGGGCAGCATAGCCCTATTTATGGTTTTGAGTTTAAACTAAACCGTGACATCTACACGTTTTCCAAAGTGGACCAACATGATTATCAACCTGATCTCACGGGAATTCGTACGAATTTTACGAGGTGGCTAATTCGTAACAATTCATACGACCTCACTCGTACAAATTAGTACGATTTTGCTAAATCGTACATATTTTACGAATTGGCCAATTCGTATGAATTCGTACGAATGACCTATACCCCTGACCCCGCCCCTAAACATAACCGTCACGTGGGTTTGGACAAATCGTATGAATGGGCTATATGCACGCATAAGTTCCGCATTTGACGTAAGGATGCTCGTCCATTTCCGGTTGTGTAGATTAAAGCGGAGGAAAACCGGAGAAAACGGGATTATGGCAGAGTCTTCAATATTTACTGTCCTCCCGTCTTTGAAACGAAACGTACATACGTTTAGATGTAATTTTATATATAGTTATGTTTATTTAATATAATTTTAAAAAGAAGCATAAACACAACGAGGGGTGTCTGTTTTATCTGTTTTTGTGACTAACGTTTCATTAGTATAACCATGGAGTATAAAATTCAATATAAACTATCGGTATTGCATTGGACTCTATGATCGGCGGAAGTTATCGAGCATCCTTAATCCTTCACCGGAAATAACGCCGTGCATAGAGCCCATTCGTACAAGTGAGGTCGTACGAATTAATACGAATTAGCCACTTTTTATTCACTCGTACGAATTCGTACGAATTGGTCGTGAGATAGGGTAGGATTATTTCACGTCTTGTCGTGATACGGGTTGGGCACTGAAGTTACAGGAGTTTCTTCCTTCCCGTTGCTAACGGAACTAGGTCGAGTATTTAAAAGGTTATGGTTAATGCATAATTCCAGGCAAATGAATCCTTTTCACCTTGAAAATAATAAGTGTTTTTTTTTTTGCATTTTAAATAATAGAACATTTCTCAGTGATCGTAAATAAAACAAAATTCCATTTTTCTCGGTTTAATGAAAACCGATAGGTCGTTATGGCAGAGGCGAATTCTGGATATCTCTCCACTCAACCCGGTATCACCACAAGACGTGAAATAATCACGTTGGTCCACTTTGGAAAACGTGTAGATGTCACGGTTTAACCCCCTCAAACATGAAACTTACACGTTTGACCTATTCTACACGCAATCCCCTCTGCCATAACGACCTATTGGTTTTCATTAAACCGAGAAAAATGGAATTTTGTTTTATTGACGATCACTGAGAAATGTTTTATTAATTAAAATGCAAAAAAGTATTATTTTCAAGGTGAAAAGGATTCATTTGCCTTGATCCACGCCGAAAAAAACGTCAAAATGTCACGTTTTAATGAAGTAGCCAAATGAGTAAAACGTCTATTTTTCCGGCGTCCACCAGCTCCTCGTTTAAGCAAAAGGTTTGCTAAAACAACGCATTACATCGACGTTAAACCACGTAAACCGTGTTAACCATAACCTTTTAAATACTCGACCTAGTTCCGTTAGCAACGGGAAGAAACTCCTGTAACTTCAGTGCCCAACCCGTATCACGACAGGATCCTGTTGTAATCACCTGTATAATGCAAAAATGCAGTTCTCAGCATAAGTGTATGTAATACAGTGAGTTTGATATTTATAATTTTCCTTAGGCTACCACGTTCAAATAATGTGCATAAATGTGAATCTGAAAATTCTTGAGTCATGCACAGATCCTGGCCAT
The DNA here is from genome assembly GCF_016745375.1 of Pimephales promelas. The sequence goes on from NW_024121125.1 coordinate 1,060,247, forward strand.
TTTGCTTTCACACTGATTTGATATGGAACATGTTCACACACCATCAAAGAGATTTTACTCAGTCAACTGCCTTTTAAAAATATGGATATAATATTACTAATCTGGAATATTAAAAATTGTAATAGTAACTTGGCTGCACATTTACATTGTAAGCCCCCTTTCTGCTCACAAAATCCCTTCATTGAGGCCTTGATGGGAACATGCAGTCTGCAGTGTATGGCACCAATGAGGGACTGTAAGTCATAATCGTATTGGCTTGTTTAGCTGAGCCATCCTTTGAACAAACAAAACAAGCACTGACAATTTGTAAAAGAACAAATATTATACAGACACATGATATTTAATCTATTTAGATGATTAGTTAATTGCATTTGATAAATTATGCTTTCAATAAAACATTTGCAATGGGTTTGTGAGCGGCGTTTTTGGCAAAAAGAGTTTGTGTTGTATTTACACTGTTTTGACCAGCAGGAGTCGCCAGCGTGTAGAGCTTGAAACAGTAAATCATCATCAGTAACGCAAGTAAACACAGTGTGTATCAAAAGCATAAAACACTGCAGAAATCATTTGTCCACTATAATATATTTCTGAACAAAGTGGGATGCTCTATAAACGTGTTACATAATATAGAAATAACATAAATATGAAATAACATGACAACACAGTGATCAAGTGCAGGATTAAAAATGGCGTCTCAAAATACCTCACTGTTTGGAAAAAGACCATCATGCACTAACAGGAATTTACAGTGGGATCCAACCCAGACAGTGTCGGCCCGCGTCTGACACGCGTTGAATCCGGATCTGGGCCGGCACTATGTGGCTCTTTGGGAAACATCTCAGGAGGCCACTAGTGAAAATTCTTATTAATGTTGAATTTAATACAAAATACTTCATTGCTTATTATAGGTTTCTCCGACGTCTCGACTCCACTGTGTCTGTTTACAATAGTAATGATGAGATGCCTGTGATTACAGTGACAGTCAGGAGTTTAGGATGCAAGTCTTCATTTGTTCCTCCATTATAAGACAACGAAATGAGCTCCAGAAATCATTAATGAATCAAACTACATTGCTTTCACTCTAAGAAGATACGGTTACTGTAGAGCCTTAAACTGATAGTTCACTTTGGAATATATTGTTGATATGTTTTATCTTACCTCAAGGGCATCCAAGATGTAGGTGTCTTCGTTTCAGCAGTATTTTGATATTTTTAGGTCAAACCATTCTTGTATCAGTCATATAATGGAGGTCTATGGTCACCACCTCAAAGAGCATGCACAGAGAAGTCCAGATTAAACATGATTTAATGACTCGTAAATGTAAGTACACATTGATGGCCTAAGACACGAAACGAGCGGTTTGTGTGAGTCATGTTTAATCTGGACTTCTCTATGCATGCTCTTTGAGGTGGTGACCATAGACCTCCATTATATGACTGATAGACAAGAATGGTTTGACCTAAAAATATAAAAATTGAAACTACTGTGGAAACAAAGACACCTACATCCGGATGCCCTTGAGGTAAGATAAAACACACTAAAAATTAATTTCAAAGTGAACTATTCCTTTAAAGGGTTCTGTCAGCCACTTCATATATAGACACTTTTTGGCATAGAGAGTTCTATATAGAACCACACTGAACCTTTTAGTGTAGTACAGCCTCATACACAAAACTCACATACACACAAACACGCTGAATTAGGCTCTGTTCAGAATAGCATACTAACATAATATCACTATTTCTGTATAGTATGCACACACATTTACAGTGTGACAAATTGATTGGAACTACAGGCAAGAGCTTTATCATCTGTTTTTCCTCATCGTCAGACATTAGAATACATATTTACACAAAATTGAATGAATAAAAAATAAACTTTGATTTCAAAAAGACAACTGGAGACTGCCCATTAAAGTAAACATGCAATGTAGAACAGCATGACACTACTGTTTTACTATATTTAACAGTAAGCAGAATTGGATGTGTAACGCACAGTATTTAGTGAGCGGTAATATTACAATAAGTACTCCATTCTGAACACAGCCAGTGATTGTAATGCATCACAGTTACATTCCATTTGCCCCGTAGCTGATGTACTAATATAATCTGTTAGTAATTCAAATACATAATTCTGAATACATATAAATCTGTGTGTGCATACACACAGTACACACATCATATTGAGCCTACTTTAATGATAACCTCATTATAAGATCTGCTCTGTTTCATCAAGTCTTAAACAGAGCTGATGAATCACAGAGAGCAACATAGTTTCGGCCCACATGGATTCCACACGGCCCAGATGTGTGCCGAAACTACATTCCTTCTGGGATGGATGGATGGATGAGTGGATGGACGATCGTCTGGAGGTCTATAGGTTACTGAAGAGTTCATTTTTCTTGCTCCAGTCCATGGGCGGAGCTCTCTTATTGGAGCGTTTCTGGTGCGCGCGCTCTTTCACCTGCTGTAAGGACAGACTGAGCTCGGGGATAGCGTCTCTGATGGACGGCTCCACGGTCTGCAGAGAGGAAGACAAACAAACATTAAGTTGTGAAATACCCTGAAACAGTGTAACTACAAGCGTGTGGAACAACGTTCTAATGGAAAATGTTTTCCCAATATTTCATTAGGGTAGTTTCAGAACGTTTTTACTGTGTAATGCTAACTGTTTTTTTTTTAAATAGCATGTGAAACATTATGCGTAAATGTCAAATAGTGAAAAATGTGATTATTTGTATTGAATGTGCACTTAAGTATACTCTTTAAAGGGGTGGTAAAATGCCATTTTCACAAGATGTAAAATAAATCTGTTTGTGTGTGTGTGTGTGAAGTTTTAGCACAAAATACCCCACAGATATTTGTATATAGCATGTTAAAGTTGTCACTTTTTGATAACGTTTTGTGTCTGGCCCTTTAAATGCAAATGAGCTGCTGCAGAGGGCGGGGTTTCAAGAGCTCAGCTCACGCAGACACACTAAAATGATAGAAACTGTTCTGCCTTTTATGTTAAAATGGAGTCTGTCAAATATAGAGAGAAGCGACAACAGGACGACTCTGAATGGTTAGTTGATGAATTTATGTTGTCTTATCTTAAATTAGCATATTCTGTTATGTAATCTATAAATCGCTCATATAGGAACTGTTGTGAGATGCACAAGGATGTGAAAAGATGGATGCTAAAGTTTGAGCTGACTCTACAACCACTCTTCCTCTTCGAAACATGGACTGTGTGTTCACGGGGGCGTGGCTTATGTACATTTTAGGGGTAGTGATGTCACTAACCCGGGAGGAAGCTCGTGTAGTCCCTACCAGCTGTTTGTTGTAGTCCTTTTCTTTAAAAGCAAATATCTTCCTTTGCTTTGAACTTTGAGCGTTGTAACTTAGATAATGTCGTTTATGCTCAAACAGCAACATTTCACACTAACTAAAGTTAGAAAAGTGAAATCATACTTTACCACCCATTTAAACAAAACGTGCAGATGGTAGATAATATTACTGACATGAAAGGATACTTAAATGCACTAATCTCACTTAATTAGACTTTTAAAACTGCACTTTGTAACAATGCTAAATTAAAAGTTTTACTTTCATGTTTTGATCTTTTGACATGCTTTAAAGAAGCACTTATTTTAATGTGATGACTAACATACTTGAACTAACTTGATTAACTGTATTGTTAAAGGACTGAAGAAAGAAAGACATGGACATCTTGGATGACATGGGGGTGAGTAAATTATCAGCAAATGTTTTTTTAAATGTGAACCACTCCTTTAACAATACAGTTAATCATGTCTTTCTTTCTTCAGTCGAAGAGAAATTAAGGTTTTTGATGAAAACATTCCAGAATTTTTCTCCTTATAATGGACTTCAATGGGAACCAAACAATTCAAGGTCCAAAAGACAGTTTCAGTGCAAACTGTTCAAAGGGCTTTAAACGATTCCAGACGACGAATAACGGTCTTATCTAGGACCCTTCGAGTCATGACGCGAAAAAAAATTCGTTCATTTTGATTAACAGGAGAGCCACGAACGCGCATCACAGAACAGCGCAAGGCGAGCATTTGTGCTTATAAAACTTATTTATTTTTAAATGAACGATCGTTTCGCTTGATAAGACCCTTATTCATCGTCTGGAATCGTTTAAAGCCCTTTGAACAGTTTGCACTGAAACTGTCATTTGGACCTTGAATTGTTTGGTTCCCATTGAAGTCCATTATATGGAGAAAAATCCTGGAATGTTTTCATCAAAAACCTTAATTTCTTTTCGACTGAAGAAAGAAAGACATGGACATCTTGGATGACATGGGGATGAGTAAATTATCAGCAAAAGTTTTTTTAAAAAAGTGAACTACTCCTTTAATATTACATTTAAAAAAAATCTAAGTTTATATTACTTCCACTTTATTTGTTACACTTGAACGCTTTGTATTGTAGGATACAGTGTGTTTACTGCAGATTTTGGCAAAGTGAGAAACAGCATACAGTCGTGCAGAACCGCACACTACACTTATGATTTCCCCATGTCTTTCTATGGCAGAAACAGCGAGAGAAGGGTGTTAGTCTGCGGTTCTCAGTCTCACCTCAGGCGGCGGAGTCACGAGGGAGGCGTCGGAGGAGGCGTTGGAAGGGGACGGGCTGACTGATAACTTTGAGTCCTTCAGTTCCACCTCTTTGGCCACATTCCCATTTACCTAAACACAAGATTTCAGTCAGATGTCCTGTGAGAGCTATCAGGCCCCCTTTAACCATCTAATTCTAAGCGTATGGTCCACTTTTTCTAGTTTTACAACAGGAAAAATGGTCAGCCCGCTCGACGCACGCTACATAAATGTAATGAATTATTATTTATTATGATTCTCCCTATTCTCTCAAAGAGTAATGGGTGTGTTTTGGGTGTAATGTGCAATGAACCAATCATAGTCTCATCTCCCATTATCTTTAAAAGCCAGTTGCGCTCGCAACATTGGCGGATTCACTATTTACGTGGCGGGATTTGCAAGGAAAAAAAACTGAACGCTTCTCAAGAGAGGAAAAGGCGCAGACAGACCATCAACGGGACGAACAACCCGGATTCCACCATCTATCACATTGTAACCCTTTCATTTTTAATATTTGTCGTGTTTGTGTGCTGCTACCTATATGCGCACATTACTAGGGCTGTCAAACGATCAATCACGATTAATTGCATCCAAAATAAAAGTTTGTGTTTACATAATATATTGTTTGTGGGTGCACTGTGTATAATTATTTTGTATATATAAATACACACACATGCATGTATATTTAAGAAAAAAAAATTATATATAAAATATTGATATTTATCTATAATATAAATTATATATAAAACTATATACATGAAAATATTTCTTAAATATATACAAGCATGAGTGTGTATTTATATATATAAAATAATTATTCACAGTGCACCCACGTATATTAGCCTATGTAAACACAAACTTTTATTTTGGATGCGATTAATCGCGATTAATCGCTTGACAGCCCTACAAGCGCCCTAAAAAAAAACAAAAATAAATAAATAATATTGCGCCATTGACTTTAGACCAGGTTTCAGTTGCCCTCAGAAACAATGCACCTGAACACACCTTGTTCTCAGACCAGTAGCCCATGGGTGCACAGATGAGTACAAACACATTTGCTATTTAAACAAAGTGCCGCAGGACGTAAAAATGATAAGTGCGTCGGGCTGAAACTAGCAAAACACACTTGCCTGGCGCTGTATTGCACCGGGTGTATGATAGGGCCCATTCTGTGGTTTGTGCACTAGGGGTCAGACTTGAGCCTGAGTTGAACCGTGTGACAGCTGCAGTGTGTGTGGCTCTGAGACTGAGCTTTATTAACTCTATGAGTGGGCAGCATTAGCCAGGCATCAATACTCCTCCTCTGACAGCTGACAGCGCCTCCTTATTCCCTCCAGCTAGATACATCTAACACGTCAGCCATTAGCCAGAAGCTGAAGGATCCCAACATCCCGCATCCTTTCCCTCTTTAGAGAAAACGTCCCCAGCGTGTCTCTCTCTCTCTCTCTATCTTTTCTGCAGACACGGTCTCAAAACGTCCTAACTCCAGCAATGAGAGGCTGATCCGTCCATGTCAACTCCAGCGGGATGAGGGGAATTCAAAAATTATCACCGGCCACAAAATTGTATTTTTGCCTCATAATCTCGTCTTATTTTTATTGAAAATATATATTTTTAGCCTGTATGATGGTGTGTCTTGCATAAGTCATTGTGTCACTAGCGGCGACATATACAAGGCAGTCTCTGTCTCGCAGGCGAACTGATCCTGTCACAAAAAAACTACAGATATGTCATGATTATGCTCCTTAGGTTTCATTGTGGTGGCATAATGTGAGAAATATTACACTTTCACTGAGCTCTGAGCACTATAGCTACATTAAATCCCTCCAGCGGATAGCCATTAATCATGTCAATTTCTGAATAAAGGATTGATCTTCAACCTCTAATGGTCTTCTGTCATGCCTTTTCTAACTTCCGTCATTGGCATAATCACAATTAAAGCAGCATTATGCAGTTTTTTTACATTAACTGAATAGCTTCGAAGTTATCGCAATGGTTATATGACTATTTTCGGGTTGAATGTTGGCCGACCTAAATTTTTCCGAGTCAATTCGGTTGTTTTGTTCGTTGAATGAACCAAATGACTCGAAAAAAGATTAGTTCATTTTGATGAACGATTTTGAACAGGAGAGTCACAAACGTGCGTCACAGAACAGAGCAAGGCGAGCATTTGAGCTTATAAAACTTAAACTTAGTTATTTATTTTTAAAACGAGCGATCGTTTCGCTTGATAAGCCCCTTATTGACCGTCTGGAGTCGTTTAAAACCCTTTGAACAGTTTGCAGTTTGCACTGAAAGAGTCGTTTGGACCTTGAACCGTTTGGTTCCCATTGAAGTCCATTATATGGAGAAAAATCCTGGAATGTTTTCATCAAAAACCTTCATTTCTTTTCGACTGAAGAAAGAAAGACATGGACATCTTGGATGATCCAATAATAGGCTAATATCAAAAGATGTAAAGGTTTCCAATAACCTCTGAGAAACCTCTTGTAATTGTGTTTTTCTGCTATGAGAACTAAGTTCAGGCATAGGCCAATACAAACTATTCCAGTTCGAGTTTATTTATTAAAGAGCACACAGAATAACAAATAAAACCCCCACAGGAAAGTGCACACGGCTAACAACTGAGAATGTACAGCATTTGCTCCGCTGGTTAGATTCAAAACATCTAATAGCAGAACTTTTTACTAAATAAAACATTTGAATAGCATGATATTTAATCACAAACGAACCAGATTTTGTCCACGATGCTCAATTTTATTAAAGCAACGAGACGTCATTATAATATTTGCCACATTTCTCTTGAATGTTGAGAACTGGAGTCAGTGAGGATGCTAGCATGTTGTGTTTTTTGGTCAGCCATGTAAAGAATGAGGTGTGTCTAAGTAGTGTGTATTCGAAAACAAGTCATCTATAATTGAATTTGACAAGACAAGAAACAATAACAGAGCCGTTTTCAGCATATTAGGCATATGATCAAGAGTGAATGTGAGCCTATTTTCAATTTAATTATGACACCTCTCTAAACAGCGCATGTTAATGAATATGGAAACAGCAAAACACTTCATCACTTCATCTATATTGGATTTTCTCCATATTTCAAATGTGTTACAGGGATAGTTCACCCAAAAATGTAAATGTTGTCATCACTTACTCAAGTCGTTCCAAACCTGAATGACTTTATTTCTTTAATGAAACACATAATGGCTTTCCACACTTTAATTGTCAATTAATAAACCCAGAGTAAACTGAATCCTGGGTTATCTTGCTAATGTTTCACATTGCTCATGATTTACCCGAAGGTTAACATTTAATCCTGGGTATTCATAAACTCACGTTTCACACGGTACATTCCTAAACCCTGGGTTAAAGCTACAATACCTACGATTTTATGCCGCTAGAGGGCGCTACATTCAAAACAACAACAACAACGGCTTTGCTTGATGACGTCGTGGAGGAACGCGGAATGATGGGAACTGTTGTTTTCAACTCCACCGTCGATAAATCAGTCAGACGGGAATCGAAAATTAGTTGTCATGGATGAGGTAAAGTTCGATTTCGTTAAACTGAAATAACCGCAAGAAAATTCAGGTTTAAAAGTAAATTAGTTATCACAGATGTTAGGGGAGAGCCGGGACGGTTGAAACACTTTTCAGATAAACGTCGTTTTCTAAGATACAGCCAACAGTTCACATTACGAGAAGTATTCGCGGTGAATACGACCTTACGATTTTTCACATCATATTCAAAGACAACAAGACATTCGAACAATAATACTAATTGTTTTGCGTCGTTTACTGACATGAAATTTGAATACAGAACACGTGTTACTCACCTGTCGAGTAAAACACGTGCAAGATCGGCGTCTCTTTCTAGTTCGAGTTTTTCACGAAGTTCTCTCCATTTAGGAACCGATGTTGAGCTGGTTTTATTTCTCTTGTCACAAATTCTTCTTGGGTCGTTTGGTTGACCTGTTCGTTTGCGTTTGCAGTTATGTATTTGTCGACAGAACCAGGTGCAATCGCTAAAGAATAATTGTGCTCCATTCCATAACAAACGCGCGAAACAAGCTGACGTTTGACGCTAACGCACAACTACAACTTCCGCATTTGTTCAGGACTACACGCAGTACGAGCGGAAACCGAGGTAACGCGGATATGACGCGGTTTACTGGCGACTCCCAGCTCACACGCCCCATTTTCTTGGTTAAAATCTCAATTTTCTCGCAATTTAAACGTTGTTTGGAATATTGTAAGTTATCATCTTAACTAAATATATAACACTGGCCGTGTGATTTTGGGATATTTTAATGCAAAAATCTTAGGTATGCCACCTTTAACTTCTTTATTTGCATATTTGTAGTGTCAGTATCCCTGATTGGATGAATTGGTCACTAAGGTCCCAATAAATGTATTCCTTAAAGGTCATCTTTAATCGCCAAAATTATGTATTTAAAGAGTTCTTAAAATATCTTGAATGTATCTCGACACCCTTGCCTCATTTAGTATGCACGGTTTTATGAATATTCAAATGAGCCCCGCCTCCACTTACTCCCTCAGCTCAGAGATCCACTGGTTGACGATCACACGTTGATCTGATTGGTTACAAGGTCGTGTGTGACGTCAGAAACACCAGCGATTTCAAACCGTGTTTTTGAGACTGTCTTTGGTTCACTGCAGTTTTAAGCAGAAAATACTCAGCAATGCTGTCGACTTATGAATTTACACATGGTGTGTCTTAAAGCGTATTAAAAACACCACATAGACACATAAACAACATTACAAACTCGCTTTTCACCACAGGACGTTTCTTCTTTATTGCACCGTGAACTGTATATACTTCAATCTCACTTTTTAGTTTCTGTAAGTACACTCCGAGTAAACTAATAGATTTTTAGACTGCAAGTTTACAGTAAGTTTTCTTTAAGCATACTTATAGTTTATTCCAAGTACTGCATACTACACAAGGATAATCTCTGATAAGTACATAAAAGTAGACTGAAAGTGAGAAAATGATGACCGAACTTAATTTTGTTGAATTATGCCCTTAATATGGCCAGCTAGTGTTCTGTGATGTGAGCGGTTGTCTTACCTTGTCCTCCATGTCTCCGTTGAGCACAGGTTCAGGCAGCGGACCTGCGGGGCAGACAGAAGCAGCACGGGTCAGTCACAGATCACACAACTGCACTCAGTACATCTGCATCTGCACTTTCTCCAATACCGCTCCTCATCAGAGACAGCCAGGACGCGTCGCAAAGATTAAGCAAGACACTTCCAAACACCAAGAGATACAGTAGCTGCTATGACATTCACTCCTCCTCGGGTTGCAGTGAGCAGATGTCGACTCGGTTACATACTCAGCACAGGTATTCGCTTCATTTATTATTCAGATGACGATAATCACCGTGGTGAGATCCGTGATACCTGGATACCTGTCGACCCCCACAGGGAACAAAATCTAGACGCCTTCATAGTGGATTACACTTTAACAAATGACAAAATGTGAAAAAGATGTACACCTTAGCATACTTCTACTTCTGTTGTCTTTGAAATACGGTTAAAGTTACTGCTGCATGTACTGACACACTGTAAAAAAAATATTTTCAAGATTTGTTATCACAACATTTTTTCTTTTGTCAAATCAACTTAAATAATCTTTTTAGTTGAGATAACTTATTATTTTGAGTTTCTGGTGATTAAATCAATCTCCTTCATTGTATTAACTCACTTTTTCCAGTTCAAACAACTTAAAAATTTAAGGCAACCAGGTTACTTACTTTTTTAAGTTAAACCAACAATATTTTTACAGTATATATATATATATATATATATATATATATATATATATATATATATATATATGAAGGGTTCAGATGCAAAAGCCTCTAAATGCCATTTGAAATTTTCTTCTTTAATGATGATTTTTATCTTAACTTGTATATTTAAGTTCAGTAGTTTCACTTAAATAACAATTAATGGGTAATTATCATTGCCATTTAAGTGAAATTACTGAACTTAAATATACAAGCTTGATAAAAATGATCATTCTAGAAGAAAATTTCAAATGGCACTTTTGCATCTGAACTCTTCATATATATATATAAACTTAAATCAAGATGCATTTAGTCAAGTACAATGACAAAAAAGTAATTTTTTGATTAAATCAAACACAATTATCTGCCAATGGTGTAAGAAATATAATCTTGTTTTCTGTTCTTGTTGTTCCTTTTTCCTTCAGTGATTCTGCTTGTTGTCATCAGGTGTCGTTACTAATGCTCAGTAATCACTTATTTATGTATATTTATGGACATCTCATGTTAAACTTCATGTCATTTACCTTAATTTAAAGAAGAAGGTCTGTTTTTTTCAATGGTCTGAATATCTGTATTTTTAGGGAAAGTTATCAGTTTATATTTATATATATATATATATATTTATTTATTTATTTTTTAAAGTGACATCGTTTTTAAATTTTACTGCATTTCCCCAACTCTGAGATAAAAAAAAATCTCAGGTTAAAATTAGAATTTTGCACATGAAAATCATGACAATTGCCTTTATTTAATTTTTTTTTAAATGACTTTTTCGCAGTAAAACTATAAGAATATTTATGTGTGAATGTATACATGTTTAAGTAAGTTCACACTTCTGATAAATAATGATACCAACATCCTCTCTGTAAATATACTTTGCAAACAGTCTGACTTGCAAACAGTTTGCGGTGCAGTACACTTGCCTGATAGGCCACAACTGTAAGTCTTTAACTGTAAACAAGTTAGCCATTTTCTTATACCCTGGAGGACAAATCGAAATTATACTCAGTGACTATTCGATTTGAAGGGTCACAACACACTACTTGTGACTGGAGGTCACACAGTGTAACTGTAGGCTGTTTGTGGTTACAAAGAAGATCATCAAGAGTACCTTTCATATAATAATTTAAAACATATTACTTTGTACTTATGTAATATTAAATATGTTTTGGTTCCAAGAAAACGACGATCCTACCGCCAGCCATTCTTTCCGAAGGGTTTCTAGGAAGAAGAGTAAAGCAATGAGACAGATAACCGAATTGGAAAATAATCCCGACCCCCTTCCCCCCGCCTTGTCTCTAAATCTCTATATTTCTACCGCCGTCTGAAGGATATATGAGTGGAAGAAGACTGCAGGGAAGGTTTGATAACAGGTCCATCTGGCCCCTGATCGGCACAAAACACACATCACTGGCTGTTTGGACACTTCAAAATGCCCTTCAGTCCCAATACGGCAATCTGAGAGCCACTCCAGACCAGCACCTTGGAAACCACACAAGTCCTCCTTCCAAATTTGGCTGACAGGCAGCAGAGAGAGACAGTGTGTGTGTGTGTTCAGAGTCAGACAGAGCAGTGCAACTGAGTGTGAAAGAGAAGAGAAAACAGCCAAATGTACGACTGTGTGTAGAGAAAATAATCTTTCAATCTGAAAAACCCAATGCCATAGAAGAACCAGTCTGGGTTCCACAAAGATTCTTTTAGTAAACAGTTGTTAAAAATGTAGCAATCTGATTAACCTTTTTCAACAATTCAGAATCGTTTGTGTAATAGAAAGATTCCATGGATGTTGGCGGTTCTTCGTGGAACTACAGCTAACACACTTTTGTTCTAAGAACGTTTTCCAAACATTCCGACACGTTAAAATGTCTAGTTTCCTTGATGTTAGCGGAACGTTTTTTTTTTAAAAGGTTGGTTTGATGTTCCTAAAAAATTCTAATAATGACTCAACATTCCAGAAATGTTGATTTGTAACATTCCAAGAACATAAAAATGTCCAGTATCCTTAATGTAGGCCTATATAGAATATCATTTAAAGGTTAAACATTCATGTTTGGGTCAAATATGGACAAACCCAACCATTGCTTTACATTTTTTAATAACATTTTTAAACCCAATAATTGGGTTTGTCCGTATTTGACCCAAACATCGGTTGAAACAACACTGTAAAAAATTTGGAGTAGGATTTACTTGAAAAAACCTTGCTAAACGATCTCACTCAGAAAATGATAGTAAATTTACAAAGATTTTCCAAGTAAAAACCTAAACATATTTATCAGTAGCTTTAATTAGAAATCTTTAAGTTAAATTTACTTGGAATGTGGAATTAAGTAAACTTTACAAAAAATAAGTAATTTTAACTCGGCTTGTAAAAGGTTGATTAATACCGATTTCCTTTGCCTTTGTATTACACTTCACTAAAACAATTATCTTGAATTTTATTGGTCATTTATAGTATGTTCTTTACTTAGATCATCTAAGTAATTTATATATCATGTCTTATGTGAATGCAAACACCTCAATACTTGGTAGACAATACACAATGGTGGTAACATTTGATGGATCGTTTTTGTGTTTGAATGTGTCGTTTTAAGCAAAAAAATTACTCGAAATGTCACAAAATGGCAATTTACTAATAGTGAAAACAAAAATCAATGATAAAACAGTGTAAATACAGCTGGAAACCAGTGACAAATGAACCTCATTAATTATTCAAGGTCCAGTGCATGATGGGAACCCCAGTATCAGAAAAGTTGAGTAATTTTTACTTAATTTTATTGAGTTGATATTACACTTTCATTTATACTCGCTTGAAATAAGTACTGATATGGAATTTACTTAGTTTTTTAAATTCTTGCCTGAACTAACTTTTTCAAGTAAATTACATTGGGTTTTTTCACTAGTATTTACTTAACCAAAAAATCATTTTTTACAGTGAACCCAGCATTTTTCAAGTGAAGCAGAATTACTGAAGGAAAGAGAAACAACAAGAACAGAAACTACAACTGACTTCCAGACACAGTCTTAGATGAAATCAACTGAACATAAAAAATAAATAAATAAATAAATAAATAAACTGCTTGAAAAATATAAACTGATTGATGAAAGTCAATATGGATTCAGAAACAAAAGATCAGGTGATCTATGGTTTTTATTAATGCAATAAAAGAATGAAATGCACTGGACAATAAAAAATGTAAATGTAAATGTAAAAAACAAAATACCATTGGAATATTTATTGATTTGAAAAAATCATGCAATACTATTCAAGAAACTAGAAAGGTACGAGATATGAGGAGTGGAGACTGGGGAAAAAGCTTAAAGGGTTAGTTCACCCAAAAATGAAAATTAAGTCATTAATTACTCACCCCCATGCTGTACCAACCCCGTAAGACCTTCGTTCGTCTTCAGAACACAAATGAAGATATTTTTGATTAAATTTGAGAGCTGTATAACTACCACATTGGCTCCTAAGGGACTGCCTCTTGACGGCCCAAAAAGTCAATGAAGAAAATGTTTAAATATCCCAAGTGACTACCGTGGCTCAACTATATGTTTATCAAGCGACGCGAATACTTTTTGTGCGAAAAAACAAACAAAAATAACGAGTTTATTCGACTATTTTTTTCTTCCTTGTAGGCCAGAACGAGACTTCCTTATAGATTTCCACGACGCATGCGCGAGATTTGCGATCTGCGTACACAGCTTACACTACTTCAGATCGCAATTCTCGCGCATGCGTCGTGGAAATCTATAAGGAAGTCTCGTTCTGGCCTACAAGGAAGAAAAAAATAGTCGAATAAACTCGTTATTTTTGTTTGTTTTTTCGCACAAAAAGTATTCGCGTCGCTTGGTAAACATATAGTTGAGCCACGGTAGTCACTTGGGATATTTAAACATTTTCTTCATTGACTTTCTGGGCCGTCAAGAGCCAGTCCCTTAGGAGCCAATGTGGTAGTTATACAGCTCTCAAATTTAATCAAAAATATCTTCATTTGTGTTCCGAAGACGAACGAAGGTCTTACGGGGTTGGTACAGCATGGGGGTGAGTAATTAATGACTTAATTTTCATTTTTGGGTGAACTAACCCTTTAAGTGACAGAAGTCCTCAACTGTCATGTAATTTCTTATGGTGTCCCCCAGGGGTCAATATTGGGCCCTAAATTATTCAACTTCTACATCAATGCGATATTTAAAGGGTAATTAAACCCCTGGTCAGAGCCTGACTCCACCCACTGGCAATATTTGAAAATGCTGAAAAAGTGGGCAGACCCCAGCGGAGATAGAAGAGATGAAATAGATGCTAAAACACTCTATCCTGATCGTTTTCAATACTCCGAATTCCAACTCCTGACTCCCTACAGTGGTTTTGACGACACAAGATGGTTTTTATACTGCCAAGGGCGTAGCTCGCATGGTGAGCTGAAACGCGTACGTCACGAAGTGCGGAACATCCAATAGGAAAATTCAACTGCAGTAGCCACCGTTCAACCTGAAGAGGGCAGCACTAAGACGCTTTTACACCATATATTGTAGAAATAAAACACTTTATAAACAAATGTCGAAAAAGTGACTAGAATCAATGACTGGCATTAATAAAGATCCATTCTTACAGATCATTAACTAAAACAAGTTGGTTAAAATGTTTCAAAATTACTTAAGTGTGTTTTGTTTGCAGATGACACCAACATTTTCTATTGTGATGACAATTATGATTATCTAATTATGAAAGCTTTGGTAATTAGATTAAAAAAAATACGTTAAAGATTGAGAATGAAAATGTCTCTGTGTTTTACAATAGATAATAAACTAACTTGGAAAACTCACATCAGACACAAAGTCTCCAAAAGCCTTTCAATGATAAATCAAGCTAAACATGTCCCTGATTACAATACACTCCATACCCTGTATTGTTCCCTGATTCTACCGTACTTAACTTATTGTGTCGAAGTATGGGGAAATAATTATAATAACTCCTTACAGTCATTACTTATCTTACAAAAAAAAGGGGCTATACGTACCATACACAAGGCTGAATATCTTGAACACAAAAAAATACAGGACCATGTCAAATTCAACACGGCACAACTCTTATTTAAAGCTTTTCACAACCTGATAATATATAAAAGTTATTCCCAGAGAGAGAGAGAGCGAGCAGTTGTACAGTTATAACCACCAGGAGGAGTTTCTGTGTGTCTGTATTGAACTGTGAAATAGTCTGGGGCTTGAACTTAATGTCAAAGTATTCACCAGTTTAAAGCACTCTATGAACAGAAGGTCTTGTCACAGTACAAGGAGGGCGGGGTTTAGTCGTCTAGGTGTTGTATTCATGTATTCATTGGCCGTGTTATCTTACCTTGGAGGTATTCTGATTACCATTGCTGGTGTCACTATAACTATATGTATTCATGTTTTCATCGGATTACCATTATTGGTATTACTATAATATATGGTGTGTATGTAAGATATGCTTTTTTTTTTCATGAGTATAAATAAGATTTTAATTGAGAGTAATGATAATTTCAACAATTAAGGAAGCAGCTACCTTTGTTTTTCTCTATTTATTTCCTTTACTTGTAACAGTTTTTACTTTAGTTGGTCTCTTGTTAGTGCATTTCAGTTTCAGCAATTGCAGGTGTTTTCAGAAAAATTATAAATTCATTTGATAAAGATTTGATGCATTGATTTGATTTGATGCATTGATAAATAGACTGATGAAAAGGCAGACAAACATGTTTGTTTTAATGACAGCCAAATAACTGCATTAAAGTGGTTTTAACTGCTTTTCCTGTAGTTTCATGACAGACTTGATTAAGCAAAAAAGCAATAAACAAATTCAAGAGTTGACAACCTCTTCAGTTAAAGTTGAGAGACACTTCAGGCATCAACACTCATCATACAACCCTTGACAATGGTGACAATCAAAATAATTCAAATATAAATAGTAAAAGAATTCAGCTGCAAGGAGTTTTGTATGCTTGCATGAAACATGTCACAACTGCTGAATCCCATATGCTGATTGATGCTGTCTGTGAGTGTCTACATAACACTGTAGTTTCTAACTTCCTGCTCGCATGTTTTCATTTTTCAGAAAGTCACATGGTAAGCAGCACAATATTTAAGCCTCTGGGGTTGTTCGGTCCAAATGGACCCGAAGAATTTAAATAAATTTTTTTTTTAAATCACAGCTTCCTCGGAATGGTCCGAAATTTGGTGACTTTGTTGGTATTTGGTATTTGAACACCCAAAAAAATTGGGGACAGGATGTGAATAGTCTAAGTGGTTGGAAAGAAAAATAGTCACACTTGGGGGTGTTCGGGTCCAAATGGACCCGTATGGAAAATGAATGGAAAATTGGCAAAAATGTGAAAATACTGAGTTTTTTTGTGCGTACAATCTACAAATCAGCCACAATCTTGGAAAAAAAGCACACAACAGTGAAGGGGTGAATCTATAAAACATCAAGAGTGCAAAACAGACACATCCAGACACACACACACACACACAAACAAACACACTTTTATACACAAACACACCAAAAAATTCAGATTATACATGTGTTTTGCATTTTTAAAATGCTCAGTTTGTCCACCAGATGGCATCCATCTCATTTCAAAAATTGCTTTTTTGAGGCCTAGGCTTGACTCTAAAATGAAATACAGCTTTAAAAAAAAAAAAAAAAAAAAAAAAAAAAAATTCTATTATATTCAATGGTGGGAAATTTTGTCTTAATAATTGCATTAATACTAATTATAATTTTTTTTTTTTTTTTAATTTTCTCAAAACACCAAAAAAGAAAAGAAAAAATATTATAAAAAACGAGTAAAAAAAAAAATCATAATTTTTTTTTTTTAAATATGAATCCCAGCCTTTGGGTCCATTTGGACCCGAAAACCCCGAGTGTGACTCTGAAACGAACGACCCCAGAGGGTTAAACGCACGAATAACAAAACACACGTCTGATCAGTGATTCGACTTCAAATGTGATCCAATGATGTCACCATTAATTAACAGCCAACATCATCTGAAATTATTCACTACAATGACATATTTAAACTTTTTTTTTCATTAAAGTTGCTTGAATGTAACTCTACACCCTTGCCTCATTTAGTAGTATATGTGGGACCATAAACATGCAAATGAGCCCGGCATTAAAAACTTGATTTTCACCACAAGGGGTCTTTAATAGACTGTTTGTTCAATATTATCTGGTTGTTCTCAAAAGGTTAGCACAAAAACATTATTTATGGATCATTTAAACGTCTTCATTCTTTGAGCGTTCTTCAAATGTTAACGTTCCTGGAAGAATGTTTGTTCATAACTTTGAGAGAACCTTGCCAGAACGTTAGCTAAAGTCATGACAACGTTAGCTGTTAGCTGGATTGCTAGTTGTTAGCTAGTGCGCTGTTGACAGCTAATCCCACGGCCTCACTCTGAACAGAAAACAGCTATTCAAACCGAAACGCAGACTGATCATGAGTATTAAATGGGCCTCGCTGAAAACATCACCACCTGACATCTAAAAGCCTTCATCTGGCCATTTTTACTCAAACAGATGTTTACTCAAACTGATAAAACGCAATAGCAGTGATAACAGCTAAGGAGAGTTTCCACTAGTGCTGACGCCAACAACTTGCTAGGTAAATAAAACGAGTAAACATTGTGTCTCCACTCACTCATGACTAATCTAGTTGTGTCAAACACACACACACAGTTTCCATGGCTGCATTTGGCACTTTTGCAGATTGTTGGCATGGGGAAACAAAACAAGATGGACAAGCTAAATTGCTTAATAGGAAACCCAAACCCAGCGCAGCGAGAGAGACACGCTCCTAGAGAGATGCCATGGGGAGTTACAGCTGCTGGAAACATGTTGACGTTTTACTTCATGTTTTGTGTGTGTGTACCTGTGAGGTGTTCTGCGGTGGGCGTCACTCGACACTTCTTGAAGAAAGCATCTGTTTCTGGATCTACGACCAAGAGTGTGGTGTCTTCACCCCCGGCTCTAATAGCAGCCACCACATCTGCATGCTGCTTCCCCTCTACTGAAACCGCGTTCACCTGAGGACAAACAGCACATCAGGAGACATTCACTGACTCACACTTAAAGGGACAGCTCACCCCCCCAAAAAAAAAAAAAAAAAATTCTGCCTTGACATTTCTGTCCCTCATGTCGTTCCAAACCCTTAAGACCTTTGCTCATCTTCAGAACACAAATTAGGATATTTTTTGATGATTTGGGGCCGGTAAGCTGATCGGATTGGATCAAATCTTGAAAATGGGTTGTTCAAAAGGGAAAGAAGGAATCTGAAATCAGATTAGATCAGGGAATCCAATCCTAGTTTTAATCTGGATCAAACCTTCAGTTTGTGTTGTTCAAATTTGGGTAAAATTTGATCAAAAAAAAAAAAAAAAACAGGATCATCCTGATCCCAACAGGGGGTAGGATTTCAAGGTGGATTTCAGGAAGAATATGTTGTAAAACTTTAAAATTGGTCGAATAATACATTTGTATCATTTAGTGTACATACTTTTATTTATATTTTGCATTTGACTTGTGTAACCGTTGTAAAAGCGATAAAGTAGACATAGGCTAACAATTAAGCTATTGAGTATAGTAAAGTAAAAATAAAATAAAAATTATCTTGTCCCCATTTGTGTTTTGTCTCAAAATAAGAAACACTTACAGTGACCCCATGTTGGCTCTTCTACCTGTTCTTTACATAGTTGGTAGCCCGCATTGTGATATGTTGTCCCATTTAGAGCACTGGTAATCTTGAAAACTGTGTATCTGGATCAGGGTGATCCAGTCCAATGTTGCTTTGAAAAACCGGCATAAAAGTAAGACGGATTACCTGATCCTGGATAGGAAAAAATGGGATTTCCAAATCCGGATCATTTTGATCCGGATTAAATATTTTGAACAACTGGCCCCATATGATAGGCAGCAACGTCAATGCAACTTTAAAGGCCCAGAAAGGTAGTAAAGACATAGTTAAAGGAGCTGTATGTAAGAAATCTATTTCAAATAATCATAAAATGGCCACTAGACATTAAGAAATCATGTTCTTTTCAAATACTTATATCACTGACTACAGTAGTCCGGCCAGCATATTGTCATTTAAAAAGTGAAGTTGCTGATGTTGATGTTGTCATGTTGTGTTTTGGTCTGATGCTCCACCCTCCACCGATCTACCAATCACGAAGTCAATAGTGTTGCGCCATTCGGGTTGCCAGCTCTGTTCTAGTTACCACAAAATTGGATCCTGCAGCCTATCTGGCAACCTCGAGTCGGGGGGAGGGGATACACCGCTCTACAGTAATTTGAAAGTGATTGCAGTGCCAGTTTTGGCCACAATCTTACATACGGCTCCTTTAAAATAGTCCTAATGTTATGAAGCGACGAGAATACTTTTTGAAAATAACTTTATTCAACAATCTCTTCTCTTCCATGTCATTCTGCAACCCTGTTGACGTAGTGTAAACAGTCGGCGCTGGCTCACTAATGGCCAGCTCCTGCATCACACGCACGTGTCGTAATGATTACGTGACCAATAGTGAGCCAGCGTTCTGACGTAGACCCTGGAAGCGCTGGCCTGTTTACACTACATCACTGGTGTAGGAGAACGACGTGGAAGAGAAGACTGTTGAATAAAGTCGTTATTTTTGTTTGTTTGGGTTTTTTTTGCACACAAAAAGTATTCTCGTCACTTTATAAGCTTAAGGTTGAACCAGTGTAGTCACATGGGCTATTTTAACGATGTCTTTACTACCTTTCTGGGCCTTAAAATTAGCAACGATGTTGCTGCCTATGGCTGGTTCAGAAACCTCTTGGATTTCGTCATTAAAAATATCTTAATTTAAGTTCTGAAGATGAACGATGATATTGCGGGTTTGGAACGACATTAATTAATGACAGAAATTTCGTTTTTGGGTTAATCAGGGTTTTTTTTTGTCCAAACCAGCCGTGACGCAACAATTCTATATTATAAACTTTTCTATTTTTCAACGACATTGTGACTAGAACAACAACACACAACGTATGAGAGTGATCATCTGAGATAATAATTATGTGCATTATTTAATGTTAAAAGAACTGAATGTGAGTTTGAATATCATTTTGTGACATTTACAGCCATACTGAAAACAAAAATTGATAATTCGTCTCCGATTTTGAAATTAAAAAATGCTCAAACTGTGAACAAACAAGTGTATTTTACAACAAAGGTTGTTTCGCCTGCTGCACTCATGGTACGGCAGTGAAGTTTCCTGATTATTACGCAGGAATGAGAGTATAGTTCCTAGTCATATCAGCCTAGAAAATCGCAACTTTACATTTTCCGTCGGTCTTAGTGCACGATGTAACTATAGAAGAGTCAAGTTTTAAATGGGAAATATATCGAACACTTTGGTAATTTTTGTGGGAGAAATGCTAATGGTCATGTCCACTTCAATGATGTATGCTAAGCTATGCTAAAAGTGGTACCGCCAGAACCGGAGATCGGCTGAATGGATTCAATAACAGTAAAACTCAACACTCTGGGTGAGTTGTAAAATCAGCCTATTTCAAAAAAAAGTGGAGTATCCCTTTAAAAAAAGATTTGAATATCTCAAACGGAAAATCATCACCTGGTAAAATAAAGGATAAATAATAAAAGTCATTTAATGGATTTAATATTAGTTTACTATAATAGGCATGGTTTAAACCAAGACACATTCACTTTATATGATGGACAGATTTACTTCGAAGACTTGGATTACACCACTCGATTTATATATCATTTTAGATATAGAATATAGAATAATTTTTTTTTTTACTTTTTGAAGCATAGAAAGTTTGGTTGTGTGGACTTTCAGTGGATGGACAAAAAATAATGGGAGAATATTACAATTTCTTAATTTGTGTTTTGAAGATGAGTAAAAGTTCTATGGGTTTGGAATGAACCATTTTGGTGCGACTAAGCTAAATAAATAACAAGTTATGGTCCACTCGGGTTGCTCTACGCAAAATAAGACAACACTTATTGACGTCACCCTGAAATCTATTTTTAGATGCATTATCCACATCTTCATTGTTCCAACAAAGAAAGTGTTTATCAAAGCTAAGATTCATTTTTCAACATTATCAGTCTCCTTTCCTGCTGTCCGAGGGAAGGATATCCCGTGTCTTCAATTCACTAACATTCATGCATTACACGTTTGCCAAAAAAAAAAAAAAAAACACGAGAGCCGCTTGTGTGAACTGACTCGGGACGAATGTCAAGGACAAGTCGGACAGGATCCCTGAGAGGCATGAGTTTGGGAGAAAATTGTGATTGAAATATTTATTATTTGATATTTAACGATATGAAATATTCATAAACACTGATATATTATTCATAAAATAAGAATATGAGTGAGAAATCAACGTGTGTTTCATTTCAGGTGGCATTTAAAGGAAAAAGTGATTCATTCTTTTCTCATCGTTTGGTTTTTCTGACCTAATATTTTCTTTCCTCTTTAAAACACAAAGATGATTTATACTGCCAAACTTCGAGAAAGACAAGCCAGAGGTGGAATATACAGGAGCTCACTTTAATAGTACGTAATAGTACGGTTTGATTGGGTTCTAGTTAGAGCCCTTGTGTCTTTTAAAGAATTTTAAAGAACCTTTTACGACACTTTTAAAAATACAGGTACTTGGCATTTAACAACCTTTCCAATTGAAAAAAGGGTTCTGTCATGGGAAAAAGTTTATTAAAATATTCTTCACACTATGAAAACAGAGTTGGCATCACCGTCAAAACTCCCTTTTGGAAGGGAACCCTCCAGGTTGCCAGTTGGTGGAAAACACATTGTATCACAGCGATGGAAGCCGGCAAACAAACTGTGTCAGAGATCGCAGATTTAACATGACTTAAAAAGCCTTGGCACTCATCTAGAAATCTCTATGACCAGAGGAATATTAAAATGCGGATACAAGTATTATCGCATTCCATTGTCAATTGCATTTTTCCTCAATCTGGCAACCCGCCTGAGTGTCGAGGAGCTGGAAAATACCATAGATATGTATATAAAGGCTAGATGTGTTACGGCGGAGTTTCCATCGTCATCACCGGCGGCCATCTTGTCACAGGCAAGCTGATGTAAGATGAATGGTCAGCACGAACACAAATACTCTTATCTCGTTGAAATCTTGACGGATTTACAAACGGTTTGGTTTCTTACAAACGTTATTAACGTGGCTATAATTATCTGGGTGATTATTTATTTATACACTTTTTATTCATAAGTATGCAGTGTCATAACTACATCTCTGCCGTTTATAACAAAACAAACCGTTTGAAAATCGGTAGAAAATTGAGCAAGTTATGGTTATTTAAAAAGTACATGCGCCATTAACACAATGTTACGAGTGAGCGAGCTGCCTGTGACAAGATGGCCGCCAGGTGCAGACGTCGATCTCCATTGGCCAGCAGCGTGGATGACATATCTAGCCTTTATATAGATATCTATGGAAAATACTCTCAAATGTTTTGAATTCAGACTGCAGTACCCATTTCAACCACTAGCTGTCAATTTACACAGAATGCTTAAAATGATTCTATGATCTCGTAAATACAAATTTTGTTCTATATATGGAAACTTTTCTTCAAAGTGGTTTATAGACAGTATCGTTCACTTGTGTTATAGTGAATGTTGAAATGAGTTTAGGTGTGATGCGAGGCGGTGTGGGAACCGCTCAGCCCGCCTGTGCTTCTATATATGTGGAATGAGGGTGTGTCTGTAGTGGAGTTCAGTCCCAGAGAGGAAACGGACAATGTGGGCTCAGCAGGAACAATAGCCGCCTGTCCAACACAAAGAACCCGGTCTGGAGGCCCCTCTGGGACAACAAAGACCCCTCCATCCCTCTGCTTCCTTCCCTCCCTCCCCTCGTTCACTGGTGGCCTTTCCGTGGCCCTCGCTCCGGATGAAGCGGCCAGACTCAAGAATTACATCACCGGACAGAGAAAAACCTACAGAAACATACACCTACTCTTTCTTTATTTTTAGTATTATGTACATTGGATTTGAATGCATTTGGGAAACGAAACACACAGTGTGTTGCTCGAAGGCAATCAACAGTTCTGCTGTGGCTTTGTTTGGCACCATCATTGGCAAAATAGAGCAAAATACTGTGTTTAAAATATAAGTTTCTTAAAAATGTAATAATTTAATATACTATTTTTGTTGTTGTTGTTGTGTTTGCTGGGCTGTTATATAAAATCTCACATGTTTTCTTTTAAGCTACTCTTCATGTTCAAGTGATTCTAGTTAACGGAAAGAAACTTATACACGATTAAGAGTTTATATTATTGCACGTTGTCTATACGAATCTGTCGGTTTCAATTACAGTATCTTTAAAGACAGTTCTCTAAATAGACCTTAAGCATCTTAATGATTAAGGTCTCTGCGGAGAAGATCTGATATCCACAATCTTAGAAAAAATGGTTCATTGGGGTTCTATATACAGTATGAAGCATAGGGTTCTTTACTAGACTCCAAAGAACCTGTTATGCTAAAAAAAAGGTTCTATAATGACAAAGAACCCTTTTGACACAAAAATAGGCTATTATTCATGCATACAGTCGTGCTCAGAATTAATGGCACCCCTGGTAAATATGATGAAAACTGGCTGTAAAAAATAATTCTGCATTGTTTATCCTTTTGATCTTCCATTCAAAAAATTGGCAAAATTCAAACCTTTCATTGAAGCAAAAGAATTGAAGGTGGGGGTAAATCACACTATGAAATAAATGTTTTCTCCAAAAAACTCTGGCCATAATTGTTGGCACCCCTAGAATTTTTTTATGAGAAAAATATCTCTGAAGTACATTCCCATTAATATTTAATTTTTTAAGCACATCAGGGTGACTAGGAACATGAAATTGTCCAGCTATGACTTCTTGTTTCTTGCTTCTTAACTAAATATGAGGAAGCACAAAGGTCAAATTCCCTGAATCATCCATCACAGTGAATAAAACCAAAGAACATGGTTCTGATGTGCATCAAAAGATTGTTGAGCTTCACAAAATAGAAAGTGGATGTAAGAAAATAGCTAAAGAATTGAAAATCCCCATTTTGACCATCAGGACAATAATTAAGAAGTTATAATCAACTAAAGATGTCATGATTCTGCCAGGAAGAGGACGTGTGTCTATTTTGCCTTAATGGACGGTGAAAGTTTGAGTGTCCAAAGACTCTTCAAGGATCACAGATGGAGAATTGCAGAGATTAGTTGAGTCTTGGGGTCAGAAAACCTAAAAAAAAAATATATCAGGCAACCCATACATCCCCACATGTTGCTTGAGAGGGTTTCAAGAAAAATGCTCCTCGCTCATCCAAAAAACAAACTCCAGCATATTCAGGTGTCAGACACGACTGGATCTTCAAACGGCACAGTGTTCTGTGGTCAGATGAAACTAAAAAAGGGGCTTTTTGGCAGCAAACCCAGCAGATGTGTTTGGTGCAAACAGGGATGAAGAGTACCCCATGCCTACGGTTAAATATACTTCTGGATCTTATATGTTGTGGGCCTATTTATTTGCTGGAGGTCCTGGACATCTTGTTCAGATACATGGTATTATGGATTCTATCAAATACAAAAAGATAAAAAATAAAAACTTGACGCCTTCTGCTAGAAATATTATAATGGGCCGTGGTTGGATCTTCCATCAGGACAACAATCCAAAACAAAAATCAAAATCAACACAAAAATTAGTTACGGAGCACAAAATGAAGCTTCTGCCATCTGTTATCTTGGCAAAAGTTTACAGATCTGAGGTTGCAAAAAGTTTTTAATAACAGGGTGCCAATAATTATGGCCAGAGTGTTTTGGAGAAAAACATTTATTTCATAGTGTGATCTTATTTACCAGGGGTCCCATTAATTCTGAGCACGACTGTATATTACATTGTTCTGCAACATTTTGTAGTTGTAATTAAATTATTGTTTATTAAACTGATTTAGTAACTTAATATCACATTTTAATCATGCTGATTTTTGGAGGAGAAAAACTGAAATGGCACTCTTCATGTGATATTGATTAATTACATAAATTGATATAAATATATACTAACCCCCATTTCCTTTTATTTTTTTTTGATCATTCACATGCATTCATAAATACATTTTAGGGTCTTGATGTTTGTCAATAACATGAAATATTGAATCCGGAAAGGACAAAACAAATGATAATGAATGATCTTGTTCCATATAGAACCTTTTTCCTGGTTACAAAGAACCCTAAAGGGTTCTTATTATTGAACCTTTAAAAAGGGTTCTGTATAGAACCTCTTAGGGGTTCCAAATACATAGCGCTGATAGAACCTTTTAAGGTTCTATATAGAACCTTTTCTTCTAAGAGTGCATGTTGCTGCTGCAGAGGAAGTATGGACTTGCTACTGTTAATAGACAGACACACTGCTTGCCCATGTTCCACTTTCATCCCATTTGTCTCTGCTTCTCTGTTGTCAAACAGGATACGCTTAAAAAAGTGCCACAATGTACAAATTTCCCTTCCAGGAACAGTGTTGCCAAGTCATAATAACACTATACTTGGAAAAGAATAAATCTATCATCTTTTATTCTAACACCAAAGACTTTTCTCACCAAAATTATTTAGTAAAAAAAAAAAAAAAATGCCTTTGTGAAAAAAGTGCTTAATTGTATTGAATGTGTACTTTTAGTGCACTTTAATTTTTCTAAAGTGTTTTTTTAGATTATATAATACTACTAAAAATAAGGCCACTTAAGAACACTTAAAGAGTAACTAAACCCTAAACCAACTTTTTTTAGTTAATGACCTGTAAGAATGGATCTTTATTAATACCAGTCATTGATTCGAGTAACTTTTTCGACATTTGTGTATAAAGTGTTTTATTTCTACAATATATGGTGTAAAAACGTCTTAGTGCTGCCCTCTTCAGGTTGAACGGTGGCTACTGCAGGAGAATTGTCCTATTGGTTGTTAGCGGTTCAGCTCACCACGCTCTTGGTACGAGCTCCGCCCTTGGCAGTATAAAAACCAGCTTGTGTCGTCAAAACCACTGTAGCGGGTCAGGAGTTGAAATTGCGAGTATTGAAAACGATCAGGATAGAGTGTTTTAGCATCTATTTCGTCTTCTCTATCTCCGCTGGGGTCTGTCCACTTTTTCAGCATTTTTCAAATATTGCCAGTGGGTGGAGTCAGGCTCTGACCAGGGGTTAAGTTACCCTTTAAACAGAGCAAACATTCATGTTTCTTAACACACTTAAGTGCATTTAAACAGAGCACAGGTTCATGTTTCCTAACACACTTAAGTGCATTTAAACAGAGCACAGGTTCATGTTTCTTGACATACTAAGTGCATTTAAACAGAGCACAGCTTCATGTTTCTTAACACACTTAAGTGCATTTAAACAGAGCACAGGTTCATGTTTCTTAACACACTTAAGTACATTTAAACAGAGCACAGGTTCATGTTTCTTAACACACTTAAGTACATTTAAACAGAGCACAGGTTCATGTTTCTTAACACACTTAAGTGCATTTAAACAGAGCACAGCTTCATGTTATCACACTTAAGTGCATTTAAACAGAGCACAGGTTCATGTTTCTTAACACACTTAAGTGCATTTAAACAGAGCACAGGTTCATGTTTCTTAACACACTTAAGTGCATTTAAACAGAGCACAGGTTCATGTTTCTTGACATACTAAGTGCATTTAAACAGAGCACAGGTTCATGTTTCCTAACACACTTAAGTGCATTTAAACAAAGCAAAGGTTCATGTTTCTTGACATACTAAGTGCATTTAAACAGAGCACAGCTTCATGTTTCTTAACACACTTAAGTGCATTTAAACAGAGCACAGGTTCATGTTTCTTAACACACTTAAGTGCATTTAAACAGAGCACAGCTTCATGTTATCACACTTAAGTGCATTTAAACAGAGCACAGGTTCATGTTTCTTAACACACTTAAGTGCATTTAAACAGAGCACAGGTTCATGTTTCCTAACACACTTAAGTGCATTTAAACAGAGCACAGGTTCATGTTTCTTGACATACTTAAGTGGATTTAAACAGAGCACAGGTTCATGTTTCTTAACACACTTAAGTGCATTTAAACAGAGCACAGGTTCATGTTTCTTAACACACTTAAGTGCATTTAAGTTCATGTTTCTTAACACACTTAAGTGCATTTAAACAGAGCACAGGTTCATGTTTCCTAACAGAGTCAGGCTCTGACCAGGGGTTAAGTTACCCTTTAAACAGAGCAAACGTTCATTTTTCTTAACACACTTTAGTGCATTTAAACAGAGCACAGGTTCATGTTTCTTGACATACTTAAGTGGATTTAAACAGAGCACAGCTTCATGTTTCTTAACACACTTAAGTGCATTTAAACAGAGCACAGGTTCATGTTTCTTAACATTATGAATTATATTATGAATTAAATAAAAGATCACCTACAGAGAGACTTGAGAAAGTGTGTCTTGTACCTGTATTATCCGGTCTTTGGATTTTAGGCCGGACCTCTGTGCCGGCGAGTCCTCATCTACAGCTCTGATGTACTGGCCGGGTCTGGACTTCTCGCTGTGCAGGTTAAAGCCGAAGCCATTGGGGCCTTTCTTGATGGCACAGAGCCGCGGTCTGAGCTTGGGCTTCGAGTCCTGCAGGACAGACACAGCACAAGAAATACAACATTATAGCAGAATGAAACACAAGCGAATACAGGAAGTTCGGCGTCAGAATGTCTGTGCCCTTCATCTTATAGACTACTGTATAGTCTCATCTTACAGAGCAAGGTCACTTTTATTTATATAGGACCTTAAAACAACATTTCTGCTGACCAATGTGCTTCACAAACACACGATAAAAATAACAGTCACACAAAAATACAGAGTATACAAATTCTAATTAACAACTTAAACCATTTTAAAATCAAGACTAAGTCTACTCACTGAGACTAACATATCCCAAACAATGAATAGGTCTGAGTCAGAGATGACTAAATGCAGATAAAGAAGAAGATAACAGGTGACAGGTAACAGATTGAGATAGCAAATTCCACAGCCTAGGGGCAAATATGGAGAAGGCTCTGTCACCAACTAATAGATCTAATGGTTCCCTAAGAACGTTTTCCTGGTTGCATTTGCACCGCTAATAGGAACTCTGAAATAATGTAAGCCGCGTATGTGGTTGGGACTTTTATTTTGACAGCCACACAGTGCTCGCATTCTCCGTGTTCATTAGTTTACGATCTGTCAAACAGTCCCGTCTAACACGTTATTATACATAGAAAGTAGACAGTTATGATTTTAGCGTATGGCGTGTGGTTGTTGTCCAGTGTCGCTGAGCAGAAATACATAATCATGTTTCTCTTGGTCCCCTCAAAGTTGCGTTGGATTTTCTCCTCAGCATAAAAGGTCCATCTATCACAAGTGCCAGATGGAGTATCCAGAATATCCCCGCCATTTTTAAATAGTTTGGCCAGAGACAGTTACTAAACTAACTACTATTATTATGGCAACTCGGAAGAATACGCCGTGGTCAAACGAGGAGGTTCAGACTTTTCTTTGTGTGGCCGAAGAGAGGATCCAGCGAGAGATTGATAGGGCAACGAGGAACGAAAGGGGTTGCTATGACGACCGGGTACAATTTGTGGCGGTACTGTCTGCAATGGAAAATGGAGCGAAAAGCGAGCCGAGGCGAGCCGAGCTGGTACTGGTAATGGAAAAGCGCCATTAGTTCCTCCAAAAGGAGTTCATAGAAGTAAAATCGTTCCTAGTTCCAGAGGCACGAACACGCCAAAAGCCGGGTACTTCCGCCAACAGTTCTAGGAACTAGCCCCTATGGATGACTGTCTCTAGGCCACTAAAAGATGCAAAATATTTCAATTTCTGCATGCCCCTAAAGCTGGAAAAACTGGTTAAATTTTAACTCTGAATCAACAACAACAACACCCAGGTTCTTTACAAGAGTGCGAATATTCGCTTGCAGAGGTCCTAAACTAGAGGTCAGGCCATCTACCAAATGGGGAAAGCCAAATAAAATGACTTCAGTCTTGTTTTCATTTAACTGAAGAAAACCGACAAACTGAGCAGTTATGCTTGACATCAGAAGCCAAGAAGACCTCGTTAAAACCTGTTGCAGGCTGACATAACTAGTCTAACAGGAAAAGTTAAGTGATCCAATTTCTTTCTTTGAGACTGGTCTAATATGAATCCAATTTTAGACTGATTATCCCTTGACTCACTTCTAGCTGGTCAGACTAATTCTTAACTACAGTCTTAACATAGAGGGTGTGTTTATGTAACTGCTTTGAACAAATCTAAAACTGAAACAACACACCTAGGATTCGCCATACACATCTAGGATGCGCCATACACACCTAGGAAGCGCCATACACACCTAGGGTACACCATACACACCTAGGATACGCCATACACTCTTATGATGCGCCATACACACCTAGGGTACACCATACACACCTAGGATACGCCATACACACCCAGGATACGCCATACACACCTAGGATACGTCATACACGCCCAGGATACGCCATACACTCTTATGATGCGCCATACACACCTAGGGTACACCATACACACCTAGGATACGCCATATACACCCAGGATACGGCATACACACCTAGGATACACCATACACACCTAGGATACGTCATACATGCCCAGGATACGCCATACACTCTTATGATGCGCCATACACACCTAGGATGCACCATACACACCTAGGATACGCCATACACTCCTAGGATACACCATACAGACCTAGGATACGCCATACACACCTAGGATACGCCATACACACCTAGGATACACCATACACACCTAGGATACGCCATACACACCTAGGATACGCCATACACACCTAGGATACGCCATACACTCTTATGATGCGCCATACACACCTAGGATGCGCCATACACACCTATGATGCGCCATACACACCTAGGATACGCCATACACACCTAGGATACGGCATACACACCTAGGATACGCCATACACTCTTGTGATGCGCCATACACACCTAGGATGCGCCATACACACCTATGATGCGCCATACACACCTAGGATACACCATACACACCTAGGATACACCATACACACCTAGGATATGCCATACACTCTTATGATGCGCCATACACACCTAGGATGCACCATACACACCTAGGATACGCCATACACACCTAGGATACACCATACACACCTAGGATACGCCATACACACCTAGGATACGCCATACACACCTAGGATACGCCATACACTCTTATGATGCGCCATACACACCTAGGATGCGCCATACACACCTATGATGCGCCATACACACCTAGGATACGCCATACACACCTAGGATACGCATACACACCTAGGATACGCCATACACTCTTGTGATGCGCCATACACACCTAGGATGCGCCATACACACCTATGATGCGCCATACACACCTAGGATACACCATACACACCTAGGATACACCATACACACCTAGGATATGCCATACACTCTTATGATGCGCCATACACACCTAGGATGCACCATACACACCTAGGATACGCCATACACACCTAGGATACACCATACAAACCTAGGATACGCCATACACACCTAGGATACGCCATACACACCTAGGATACACCATACACACCTAGGATACGCCATACACACCTAGGATACGCCATACACACCTAGGATACACCATACACACCTAGGATACGCCATACACACCTAGGATACGCCATACACACCTAGGATACGCCATACACTCTTATGATGCGCCATACACACCTAGGATACACCATACACACCTAGGATACACCATACACATCTAGGATGCACCATACACACCTAGGATACGCCATACACTCTTATGATGCGCCATACACACCTAGGATACACCATACACACCTAGGATACGCCATACACACCTAGGATACGCCATACACTCTTATGATGCGCCATACACACCTAGGATACGCCATACACACCTAGGATACACCATACACACCTAGGATACGCCATACACTCTTATGATGCGCCATACACACCTATGATGCGCCATACACACCTAGGATACGCCATACACACCTAGGATACGCCATACACACCTAGGATGCACCATACACACCTAGGATACGCCATACACACCTAGGATACGCCATACACTCTTATGATGCGCCATACACACCTATGATGCGCCATACACCTAGGATACACCATACACACCTAGGATACGCCATACACACCTAGGATACACCATACACACCTAGGATACGCCATACACTCTTATGATGCGCCATACACACCTATGATGCGCCATACACACCTAGGATACACCATACACACCTAGGATACGCCATACACTCTTATGATGCCCCATACACACCTAGGATACGCCATACACACCTAGGATACGCCATACACACCTAGGATACACCATACACATTTAAGATGCGCCATACACACCTAGGATACACCATACACACCTAGGATACACCATACACACCTAGGATACGCCATACACACCTAGGATACACCACACACATTTAAGATGCACCATACACACCTAGGATACGGCATACACACCCAGGATACGCCATACACACCTAGGATACGTCATACACGCCCAGGATACGCCATACACTCTTATGATGCGCCATACACACCTAGGGTACACCATACACACCTAGGATACGCCATATACACCCAGGATACGCCATACACACCTAGGATACACCATACACACCTAGGATACGTCATACATGCCCAGGATACGCCATACACTCTTATGATGCGCCATACACACCTAGGATGCACCATACACACCTAGGATACGCCATACACTCCTAGGATACACCATACACACCTAGGATACGCCATACACACCTAGGATACGCCATACACACCTAGGATACACCATACACACCTAGGATACGCCATACACACCTAGGATACGCCATACACACCTAGGATACGGCATACACACCCAGGATACGCCATACACACCTAGGATACGTCATACACGCCCAGGATACGCCATACACTCTTATGATGCGCCATACACACCTAGGGTACACCATACACACCTAGGATACGCCATATACACCCAGGATACGCCATACACACCTAGGATACACCATACACACCTAGGATACGTCATACATGCCCAGGATACGCCATACACTCTTATGATGCGCCATACACACCTAGGATGCACCATACACACCTAGGATACGCCATACACTCCTAGGATACACCATACACACCTAGGATACGCCATACACACCTAGGATACGCCATACACACCTAGGATACACCATACACACCTAGGATACGCCATACACACCTAGGATACGCCATACACACCTAGGATACGCCATACACTCTTATGATGGGCCATACACACCTAGAATACGCCATACACTCCTAGGATACACCATACACACCTAGGATACGCCATACACACCTAGGATACGCCATACACACCTAGGATACACCATACACACCTAGGATACGCCATACACACCTAGGATACGCCATACACACCTAGGATACGCCATACACTCTTATGATGCGCCATACACACCTAGGATACGCCATATACACCCAGGATACGCCATACACACCTAGGATACACCATACACACCTAGGATACACCATACACACCTAGGATACGTCATAGATGCCCAGGATACGCCATACACTCTTATGATGCGCCATACACACCTAGGATACGCCATACACTCCTAGGATACACCATACACACCTAGGATACGCCATACACACCTAGGATACGCCATACACACCTAGGATACACCATACACACCTAGGATACACCATACACACCTAGGATACGCCATACACACCTAGGATACGCCATACACACCTAGGATACGCCATACACTCTTATGATGCGCCATACACACCTAGGATGCGCCATACACACCTATGATGCGCCATACACACCTAGGATACGCCATACACACCTAGGATACGGCATACACACCTAGGATACGCCATACACTCTTGTGATGCGCCATACACACCTAGGATGCGCCATACACACCTATGATGCGCCATACACACCTAGGATACACCATACACACCTAGGATATGCCATACACTCTTATGATGCGCCATACACACCTAGGATGCACCATACACACCTAGGATACGCCATACACACCTAGGATACACCATACACACCTAGGATACGCCATACACACCTAGGATACGCCATACACACCTAGGATACGCCATACACACCTAGGATACGCCATACACTCTTATGATGTGCCATACACACCTAGGATACGCCATACACACCTAGGATACGCCATACACACCTAGGATACGCCATACACACCTAGGATACGCCATACACACCTAGGATACGCCATACACACCTAGGATACGCCATACACTCTTATGATGTGCCATACACACCTAGGATACACCATACACACCTAGGATACGCCATACACACCTAGGATACGCCATACACACCTAGGATACACCATACACACCTAGGATACGCCATACACACCTAGGATACGCCATACACACCTAGGATACGCCATACACTCTTATGATGCGCCATACACACCTATGATGCGCCATACACACCTAGGATACGCCATACACTCTTATGATGTGCCATACACACCTAGGATACGCCATACACACCTAGGATACGCCATACACACCTAGGATACGCCATACACACCTAGGATACGCCATACACACCTAGGATACACCATACACACCTAGGATACACCATACACACCTAGGATACACCATCCACACCTAGGATACACCATACACACCTAGGATACACCATACACACCTAGGATACGCCATACACACCTAGGATACGCCATACACACCAAGGATACGCCATACACACCTAGGATACGCCATACACACCTAGGATACGCCATACACACCTAGGATACACACCTAGGATACACCATATACTCTGCGCCATACACTCTTATGATGCGCCATACACTCTTATGATACACCATACACTCTTATGATACGCCATACACACCTAGGATTTTTTTCTTTAAGTACAAACTGAATGTAATGTTTTCGGACACATGCATGTTATGTACAATTAAAAAAATAAAATGTATTACAGTTTTTAAACCAATTAAAATAAAAGAAAATTAGTTGCCCTCAAGAGGGCTTTTTTACTGCAATTAGCACAAGTAGGCCTGAAGTACATTATTATATGTAATTTCAAAACTACTTCTATTATCTGTGAAATATGGCCAAAGTTACTGCTGACTGCACCGACAAGCATTTATGGTACAGTAAAATACAATTTGATTGAAACTTATTGCATTTATACATTAGTGATGAAGTTGCAATTTAATATAAATTCACTTTAAATGTAACATTGAACCACACACTACAGTTTTAATTATAACTGAGTGCTAATGTATGTTAGTCAGTATGTTAGTCATCATTAAAACAAGTGTACCTCTTTAAAGAAAACATGATTTAAAATGAACCTTTAATTTGACATTATTGTGGACTCTCTTTAAGTGCACATAATCTACATAATCTGCAACTACAGATTTGTGTAAATATTACTAAGATTGGAATGACACTAAATGCACATTCTGAGCACACTTCGTTTTCACAAGGGTTGTTGTACAGAGGAATAGGCCCAGAAGGAAGGAGGTTTTGTCTTCGTCCTGAATGTGGTGGAAGTGGACGAGGTCACCTGATCACGAGCCACCCCTCACTGTTCTCGGGCGGCACGCGGTTCAGTGCATTGTCATGCAGGAAAATAACACCCTTCCACTGCGTTCAGCAAGTTTGGTCTTTTTATAGTTCTGGACATTGATTCAAACTGCTATTTGTTCATTTTAACGGCTAATTTTAACAGCTGTTGATTAAATTTAGCCAAGAGAACGGTACAATGAAAAAAACATTCAGATTTTAGAATAAGGTTCCTTTGTTTCCTACTCATTAGTCCTAGATTATAGATTATAGTTTATATATAGATTACATATAATAGATTATTATAGATTATAGTTTTGCATGAATTATGAAACTTTCTCGGTAATTCTCTGGGAAGTATTAAAAAATAGTAGTTATTGATTAGTTAATAGTGGAGTACCACTTTTATCTGTGCGCTAGAGTTTCATGTGGTAACGCTTCCTTTTACAGTCCAGTTACCCATGTAAATACTATGTACTTATTTTAGTAACTACAATTACTGGGTAATAACTAGTACTAACTACCCCTAAACCTACCCCTGTTCCATGTACTTGCCTTATATTAGCCAGTACTTTCTAGGTAAGTACACTGTAAGTACACTAGTTAATAGTAATTATTAGATTGTCCATATTGTGTTACTCATTTGTTCCTGTGTAGTTATTAAACAAAGGAACCTCATTCTAAAGTGTTACCATTTCAAGTTTACCATTGCCACCAATTAGAGCCAGACCGATATATCGGCAGACCGATATTATCGGCCGATATTAGGCATTTTCCAAACTATCGGTATCGGCACTTATAATGGCCGATTAATGAATATTTCAAAAATAAAATAAAAACGGACGAAACACGCTTGAACCATGTCATGAGTGTTGGAGTTGTATAGTTTGTCCACCAGAGGGCACTCTACACCGTTGAGTTGGTCACGACACATACATTGCTTGAATAACAACTAAAAGAACATTCCCATCAGTTCTCTTAACACAAATAAGCATGACAAAATGTGTGACTATCATGTCCAGTTTAAAAAAATAAATAAATAAATAAAATATCGGCCGATATATCGGAATATCAGATTTTAAAACCCAAAAATATTTGTATCGGTATCGGCCTTCAAAATCCTTTATCGGTCGGACTCCACCACCAACTGATGTGCACAATTATCATTATTTAGAGTCTGCGCCATATTTAGCTTGATGCTAACACAAATTATTCTTCATATTTGTAGCGCAAACGATGCTGGGAGAGCCACTGTTCATGTAAAAGTGTACTCCTTCAGAGGATTGTTCTGGCTAACCGCAAATATAAGCAGTGAAAACATGATTAGCATTTCCAATCCTCTCAGCATCGTCACTCTTACACACAGTCCTACGGCGGCATTTCCTCTCAGCGCAGGAAGAGCTGGACGTCCTGAGGACCACACCTGCTTTTCACTGTCAGAAACAATGCGGAAACACCACCCGCCCTGAACCACAGCACAACTCACACACTCCGTCACAGCGCCGTCAGCCTGGACATCGTGGAGACGAATCAGCCTGTGAGGGGTGTAGCCGGCCCTGGTGAACAGCTCTGCTTCTTCCTCATTTCGCCTCAATTCTGCAATCTATAAATAAATGACAACACAACAGGATCTGATTATTCTGCCTGCTTGATTAAACCAATCAGACATTTCACAGTTGATTATATAATTATGGATCAAACGCACTGAAACACCAGTGCTAAATTTGGTTGCATAATGTATATCGCTTAATCACATAACCACTTGAATAGCTCTTACGGCTATGTCTATAACTTTGAGGTTTTAATAATGGTTCTAAATGTAAAAGAATAGCACACCACAACTATTACGATAATGATAAAGATATAGGGCCCTATTTTAAGGATCTAAGCCCACCTCAGGGCGGAAGTGCACTTTTGCTAGTTTAACGACTAGCAAATGTTCGGCGTGTGGCGCATCGCCAAAAGTGTTGTCCCTATTCTCTTAATGAGTAATTAGTGTGATTTTAGCAATGCATTCTCATCCCAGGGCGTCATATATTGACGCTTTTGAAATTTCGTCTAAATCCATCGCACATGGCGCCCTTTAGCGTCAGTATAACACACACAGAGCTTTGTTCGGTTATGGTAGGTTTAGGTCTGGCGTAGGGTTAAGGTTAGACCAGTAGGAGGCGCCTTCTGGCCCATATATCTGCGTCTCAAATTGACGCTAAAGGGTGCCATGTGCGTTGGATGTAGACGAAATGTCAAAAGCATCAGTATATGACGCCTTGGGATGAGAACGGGCTGGTTTTTGGTGCAACGTGCAATAAACCAATCAGAGTCTTATCACCCATTCCCTTTAAAAGCCAGTCACGGTCGCGACATTGGCAGACTCGCTATTTACATGGCGGGATTTGCAAGCGGAAAAACTGAACGCTTCTCTAGCGAGGAGACGAGGTTAAAATGCAAACAGACCATCAACGGGACAAAGTGTACACGCGTTGTGCACCCGCCTATAGACTCATATAGCTAACATGCTCTTTATATTTATATATATATAACAAAAAATTTGCTTCAAAATAGCAGCGCCCCAAAAATGCGCCTGAACACACCTGGTTTTCAGACCAGCACCCCATGGGCGCACAGATGGGTGCAGATACATTTGCTATTTAAACAGTGGCGCAGGACATGAAAATGATAACTGCGTCAGGCTGAAACTAGCAAAACACACTTGTGTTGCGTTTGGCGCTACAGTGCACCGGGTGTATGATGGGGCCCATGACTTGAGTAGCGCACCAAAAGTGATGTCAATAACTATATCGCTGGAATGACTTTCAGAACAATTTTATTCCAGCTGATGAGCAATAAAAACATTGACAGCCAATCAGAATCAATCCTGCAGTAACGAATTCAAGCATTTAAACACTTGCTGGCTTATACAAACAGAAAACACAAAAAATAACTTAGAGAACCATCTCTACGTAAAAAAAATTGCCTTTCGAACTGCGATATTATCAAATATTTAACATGCCGTATTGCTACTAAAAGACCAAACTACCAATAAAACAGGTTTCCTTGTACACACTTTGGTTCAGTATAGTGGTTGTTTAATATCCAAGGCTGATATATCGACTAATATTTGGCATTTTATAATCATCAGCATCAGCTGAAAAGTA
Source organism: Pimephales promelas (assembly GCF_016745375.1). Next base: position 1,098,571 of record NW_024121125.1, read on the forward strand.
TTTCTGTTTTTTGATAAGTGTCGGAAGTGGTCTTTTATTTTGACAGTGTCAAGACTTTTATTTTGACAGCCCTGAGAGTGCCATGAACCGATAAACAAAGAAAGTGAACTGATTAGTAATTGGAATAGGCAAATACTATAAAAGTTTCAAATACTGTCGCCATTTAGCAAATATGTATCTACATTTAAACAGGTCTTTGAATATCTAATAAACATTTAAATTGGCAAATTTAATCTGTTTAAAGTGTGTATTTGCAGAAAAACATGTTCTCTGCGTGACGTCCATGCTGTGCTAAATCCAGTTGACCATATTCATGTCATATATTCACTGTGTACTTATTGTAAATTAGCTAGAAAATATGATTCACTTTTTATTTTTTATTTTTTAGCTGTTTATTTATAATAGGATTAAATAATAAATACGTTTTTTGAATATTACTATTTTCCTTATTATAATTATTTCTAATTTAGTAAATATTATAACCATTTAATAACTAACGTTAAATTAAATTATGTAACATCACATATTATATCGACCATTCTATATCCTATATTTACATATTCAGTAACCATAAAGTGAACAGTTATGGTTAGTTAGCTTAGTTATCATAGGTTACATTAAATATAAATGTGGCCACATCATATTATTATTATTATTATTATTATCAAAAACTATTGCACTAATACTATGATCTTGTTAAATAACAAAATCATTTATTTAATAATAACAATAAAATCACGGTAACCAATACTTAATTAATTTCTTCATTTTCAAACACTAATCCATCAAGCTTTTATTTTGGCAGAAAACCACAGGGGGTCAAGCCTCTTCTTAGTTGGCAACAGTATTATAAACTCCTCTCAATACAAATCTGGTGAAATGGGTGCATGTTGCGTTCCCAAATGCACTTTATAAGAGACCCAAACTCACAGTTTGAAGCATTTACTGAGAATGAGCCGCTCTGAGATGCCGAAACACCAGGTCATGAGCTGCTTGAGTGCAAATTAATTCAGTGTTGCGCATATTTATTGAATTAAATCGCAGCTTTTGATTGTTCAGGTCCCTAATCAAAATGAATTGACTGATCCCACTCCTCAGCTTCAACTGTACATCTATCCCCGATTACAGCGTAACAGAGGAAGTGTTGTGCGTCTCGTCGTGTGGAGGAATCTCAGAGAGGGCAGGGAATCTCAGGAATCTGCTGCAATCACAAAAGCCTGTCCGTCTCGTGAGGAGGAACCATTGAAAAGAAAATGGGAGGCACTAAGGTTTGGCTCCAACAGAACATCCTGTGTACACAACCTCGGCCTTGACCTGAGACCAGCCCTGCCAACCCGACACAACCACTGCAGATGCCAACACCCGAAGATCTTACAAACTCTGAAACATGGAGGGAGTACGTACTTACAGTCATTTGGGATGTTTGGGGACCAATGCATTGTGAAATATTTGATATTTGAACACACAGCTGAGTTTGGGCCAGTCAAAATCCAAGAAAAGATCCAAAAATATGGTAGTAAATCTGTGTTTGTGCATAAACAGAGATTTGGGACCAATGCGTTGTGTCAGAAGCCAAAATATTTGAAAACACAGCTGAGTTTGGGCCAATCAAAATCCAAGAAAAGATCCAAAACATGGTAGTAAATCTCTGTTCGTGACAAACATAGAAAATTACATATCCCTATATCACAGCGTCCTGACCTCAATTCCATGCTGTGCTGTGATCTGAAACCAGCAGAATCACACAAATATACAAGGGGAAAAGATCATGAAACTGAACATATTTACCTTTTTGTTATGTCTTTTTGTAATGTCTTTTATAATACCTATGTAGCAAATAGCTGTCTAGAGGGCGTTGACATTCTGACCGCCAAGTTAACTCTCAACATTTGTAACTATACAGTGATTTTGTGCAGCCAAACAAGCCATTTCTGCAGATTCTAGAATGTGTTCTCATGGCTTCAATTTCATGACACAGCAAGATCATATTTTGTAACCTAAATCAGCTGATTTGATGTTAAAGGAAAGCTTAAGTATGGGGATTTCCTGCTACACTGAGTGAAAAAAGTAGAAACAATAATCAGTTTTCAGTAAATTTCAAAAATTACAATGAACTAACACTATATTAAATGTGAAATTTTGACACTGACATTTTGAACTTGTGGAAGTGGAACAACTTGTTACATAATTCCTGTTAATCACGTGTACTTACTGAAGTAAAACAAAAAGTGTTGTCGCCAATGTCCTGTTACACATTTGTACTTACACATACCATTCCATGGGTTGTTAGATATGTGTAGTCACACAAATATTACAGCTGTAGATGTCAATAACTATATCACATGTCACTCACTATGTATTAGGTACTAGGTATTAGGGCCACTTAATATAAAGTGGGACCCTTACAGTCATTTAAACCTTCAAAAATAATTATATACAGTGTGCAGTTATGTAACAGCACTAGCAAAAATGCATATGAGTGGAAAAAAACAATAAATGTTGGCTTAGAGCTCTTGCTCGGCTATTTGCGATATGTGAACATGTAGTATGTGTTGCACATAAAATAAACAGCTGAACTGGATTTTTTGATGGCTGGTGATTCCCCGATTAAAGTTGGCTCAGAACATTACACAACTAGTAGACACAGTGAATCATAATGCTTGAAACCAGCCTTAATTATAGCTTTACATATTCAAATGACTGTAACCCGATACTATGCAGCTTTGACTAGGCAAACGTTTAGCAAAGGAGTGCTAGTGTTTAGCTGGCTGTTTACTCTGTGATATGTTTATCCATCATCTAATTCTGCTGTCATGTCATCAATGAATGTGAAACCCCTACATTGCTTACATACTTTAAAAAAAGTTCTCTATTGTCTGTGGAGTTTGCATATTTTGTTCCTGCAATAAAAAAAAAAAAGTTTATCCTGTGCAGTTTTCACGTACAGATTACAAGGTTGCCCCTGTTCCCCGATCTCACAAATCTGTGGCCTATAGATGGTGATGTCACTAAAAAGTTTAACTGTAAAGAAACACTACGCATGCGCATGACGTCACGTTTTTGTACAAATTCACGCTGTAATAACGCTGTCGTTTTCAAAAACGTGCATTTTGAAACCCGTTTTCAAAAGTTCGCATTTTCAAACCTCACATTAGATGAGAAGTGCCATGGCACAGAAAATATCTTGATTACGTGTTGGAAAAAAAAAAAAAGATTTGAGCGTGGCATGGTTGTTGGTGCCGGATGGGCCGGTATTTCACAATCTGCTCAGTTACAACCATTTCTAGGGTTTACAAAGAATGGAAAGGGAAAAATATCCAGTATGCGGCAGTCCTGTGGGCGAAAATGCCTTGTTGATACTAGAGGTCAATGGGCCGACTGATTCAAGCTGATGGAAGAGCAACTTTGACTGAAATAACCACTCGTTACAACCGAGGTATGCAGCAAAGCATTTGTGGAGCCACAACACGCACAACCTTGAGGCGGATAGGCTACAACAGCAGAAGACCCCACCGGGTACCACCCATCTCCGCTACAATTTGTAGAGGCTACAATTTGCAAGAGCTAACCAAAATTGGACAGTTGAAGACTGGAAAAATGTTGCCTGGTCTGATGAGTCTCGATTTCTGTTGAGACATTCAGATGGTAGAGTCAGAATTTGGCGTAAACAGAATGAGAACATGGATCCATCATGCCTTGTTACCACTGTGCAGCTGGTGGTGGTGGTGTAATGGTGTGGGGGATGTTTTCTTGGCACACTTTAGGCCCCTTAGTGCCAATTGGGCATCGTTTCCTACCTGAGCATTGTTTCTGACCATGTCCATCCCTTTATGGCCACCATGTCCCCATCCTCTGATGGCTACTTCCAGCAGGATAATGCACCATGTCACAAAGCTTGAATCATTTCAAATTGGTTTCTTGAACATGACAATGAGTTGACTGTACTAAAATGGCCCCACAGTCACCAGATCTCAACCCAATAGAGCATCTTTGGGATGTGGTGGACCGGGAGCTCCGTGCCCTGGATGTGCATCCCACAAATCTCAATCAACTGCAAGATGCTATCCTATCAATATGGGCCAACATTTCTAAAGAATGCTTTCAGCACCTTGTTGAATCAATGCCACGTAGAATTAAGGCAGTTCTGAAGGTGAAAGAGGGTCAAACACAGTATTAGAGTGTATTTCGAAAGGGTTACCAAAGGTTGTCTTTAGGTTCAGGGTTGGTTAGGACAATATATAAAATACATTTAAATAATTAAACAACTAAATCATTACTGTAAATAATAAATACACAAAATAGAACAGTAAGTGCTCTAAAATGGTATAATCTGCTAGTACATAAAGAGAGCGTCCTGAAGCTGCAACCTCCAGTATTACAGCAATACTATACTCGTTGAAGGACTAAACCTGCCAGGAATTTTCTACTAATCCTGAAGACCTTGATTAGCTGATTTCTGTATATTTTAGTTAGATCCAAGCTAAACTAAGCAGTACTCCCTCCAGTGTTGTAGTACTCGAGTTTGGAGGCTCAAGTCCATGACCATACTTTCTATGAAGAGTTGAGACCAGTTTATTTGAGTCCGAGTCCAGACTGCCGAGTGAACGTTCCTGAAAATACGGTCTTGGACTCAGACTTGAGATGGACTTGAGTCCAAGTTCGGTCTTGTCTAGACTACAACACTGGTGTTTCCCTGTCTAAGATATGTGACTCTGGGATAGACTCCAGCATTACTGCAACCCTAAAAGCAGTAAATGGGAAAATGTGTGGTGGTTCACCAGTGTTTCCCAACCCTGTTCCTGGAGGTACGCCAACAGGCACACCAAACTCTTTTCAAACTCCTCCCAAACAAACAGCTGATTCAACTCATCAGCTGACTTTAAAACCTGAATGATGGGTAAGATAAGGGAGACACAATGTGTAATGTTGATGTGCCCCAGGAAACACCACATGGTGTATAATCTAGACACGTACGGTAAATGGGTTGTGATGACTGTACAATCTTGACCAATAGTTTACTAGAATGCACTCGCAAGTAAACCTGCTGACAAAAACTATTTACACATAGTCCTCTCATGACTCTATGACACAAGTCACATCTGTTCAGAGATATCAAGACTTGATAAGTCAAATTACAGCTTTCTTCACAACAAGGTGAAACACATTTCCATTCACAGCTTCGATACACCCTGTCGGGGTCCAAAGTTCACCCATATTGGACTAAATGGCCTGCAAATTATCAACCTCACTGTCAAGGATGCCCACCTCTAGACCACGTGACTACAGATGACGTAAATCAAAAACAAACAGCATGTGTTCTTAAGTCAATAATGTTCTTGTATTATTGTTCTGGTAGCAGGTGGTTTATTTCCCAGGAATGATATCAGAGCTATTGAATAGACAAACATGTCCCACAACTGAGCCCTATTGTGTCTTTAACTGAATCCAGACAGCCCAGAGTCTATTCCTCTTATCTGGGGCAAATCTATCTCTCCTTCCACTCGGCTGGTTTGAGTCCGACTTAATGGGTAGATCTTTCATGGTATCCTGGAAGGGAGGAGTGTCTAAGGGCACATTCCCACTAGCGTTTTTGAGTCACTTTACAGGGAAACTAGCATTATCTCTTCCTAAGTCCACCTCATGGCATTATTCAAGTTGACAAAGCAAGCATACCATGGTTCTGACTCAAATGCAGCCTAAATTTAACCAGAGACCTACTCGGGGTACCACAGGGTTCGCTATATGGCCCCCTCATCTTCTTTTTATGCACTCTCTGGGGCCAGTTATTCACTTAATTATCTCTTACATCATAACACTTTGCATTGTAGTGCTTCTTATGTTGCTGTCTTCTCTTGTGAAAAAGAAGTTTGCTTATAGTAACTGTAGTGAATGTGCACTTGTAGTTTACTTCTTACTAACTTAATAAAACAAAGGTACCAGAAAACATTCTACAAATAGTAGTTTTTTTGTACTTCTCTGTATTGTATTGAATGTCAGTATTTGCCGATAATATGCAGTACTATTCATGAAATAAAATGCCTCTTAAGTGTACTTAGAGAGTACACATCATGACTGTTACTTAAGTACAATTTTTAAAAGTGCACCTTGTTATGAAATTACTTATAAAGATGTACTTAAAGGGTTAGTTCACCCAAAAATGAAAATTCTGTCAGTATTTACTCACCCTCTTGTTGTTCCAAACCTCTATGTGTTTATTTGTTCTGCTGAACTCAAAGGAAGATAATTGGAAGAATGTTTTAATCAAACAGATCTCAATCCCCATTGACCATAGTAGGGAAAAAATACATACTATGGTAGTCAATGGGGAATGAGATCTGTTTGATTAAAACATTCTTCCAAATATCTTCCTTTGTGTTCAGCAGAACAAATAAACACATAGAGGTTTGGAACAACATGAAGGTGAGTAAATGCTGACAGAATTTTCATTTTTGGGTGAACTAACCCTTTAAGCCCTACTTCAGTCGGTCAAAAAGCGCTCTCAAATTCAACTAATTGCAATGATAACAAGGGGTGATAGCCATACGAAGTCAGTTTTGCCAAATGTGAATTGCTCAGGTTAATCAGTCATTTCACTAGGTGTTGCAGGATGTGGTAATCTGCATTTACATAAACGTGTTCATAATCCTAAGCTGGTCTACACAAGTTCTTGTCATGTTGCTGTGCTTGTAGCAGTGCTGATTTATTTTAGGTTGATAGACTTCCACTTTCCAGTCGGGCTTTTCTAAAGGAAACGGCTATTATCAGAAGAAGTTTGTGAACCCTAAAAGAGGAAATGGTGTGTAAAAGTGATGTAGCTGCCATCCACAAACCCCAAGAGGCAAAATCCCCATTCATCTACCCTTCCTCTGACCAGTCAGCCAAAACCACTGACCTGCCCGTGAATGTGAGGTGGGTTTGGCCCAGTGGGACAATAGAAAGGCCTGAGCTCCACCCCTGGCAATAGACAGAGAATACACACACACACACACACACACACAAGTAATCCTGACTACCTTCAGAGGAACCTGCATCCACCTACCTCTATCTATACAGTCTGTGTTTACATGCTAACAATCATCCGTTTCAGGCCATACCACACAGAAACTGGTGTTTGTTTATTAAAGGTACAGTGTAACATGAATCATTTGCTTTCACAATGACAACAATGTAGCCAGTCGTAAATAAAGCTAAAAATCTAGGGCAGAATATTACTAGATGTTCTGGGCTAATTGAAACCGAGATGTACCGCCGAGGTTCGAACATTCGGTGTGCACACAAATAAATGAGTCAGAGTTTGATGTTGTTTCACATTGTACTTTATGTCTGAACAGCATCAATCAATGCGAGTACCAGCATGAGCGTTGTGGTGCACAACAGAGTTCGGAAAATGGTTTCATACCAACCAAACAAAGCAATCTATGATGTGAAATCAGCTCTATTGTTAAAGTGCCCAACTAAACCAACCATCAGAAGAAGGAAACCATTTAGAGTTCAGTACCCCAGGGTTCGATACGTGGCCCCCTCCTGTTCTTTATATACAGACCACTTATGTCTTTTAAATGCATTTTTAAAAAGTGAACTTTGTCAAATTAAGCACTAGACCAACTAAAGCAACCTTTGTTGCATGAAGTTCTCAAATTATACTTATTTACATGAAAAGAAAAGCTTTGCTGAGCACACCACAACTAACAAATCCGTCTGGATAAATACTGACACAGAATAAAGAATGCGAGTAAAACGGATGCAGCAACAAGACCAAAAGTATTTCCTTTGTCTGGATCCTGAGCTTGTTTGTAATTAAGAAGGACAGCTTCAGGGTCAGATGTTCTTGTCATTGTTGGTGAGAGGGTGGGAGCACTGCTCCTAGATCAGTGCTTACAGACAGGGGAAGTGTGTGATATCTGCACATCCATGAAAAACAATCAGAGGAAGCCACTCTCAGCTTTCTGGAGGGCCTGTTCTTCCAGCGGCTCCAAGAACAGATTCCCACAGAATGACTACAGCCTCTTTGAAGAAAACACCCCGGTCACATGGTCTTGTCTCTCCTGTGATTATATTTAAAAGAAATCTAAATTTATTGAAGTTCATTTTAAACTGAATGAAGCCTATAAATCCCACAGGGTTCCGACACCTTTTGACCGTATTATAGTAAATTGAAATAAAAGAAACATTAAGTGAAATAAAATAAAAGTATATTATTTCAAGACATTGTCATTCTCATTTTTAATTAGTTTAAAACTTGATGTGCTAAAATAAACTGAATTAAAATATATAAAAACTATTTAGCTATATTTTTAAATCAAATCAAATTAAAACGACAAAATTAGAATAAATAAAAACTTTAACTACACTCAAATCGAAATAATAATAAAACTATAATAGAATCTCAATAACACTGCTTTTGCCTAGCATAACTAGAAAAAAAAATCTATATTAAGGAGTAGTTCACAACGAACGAAATGAACGAATTGACTCCGGAAAAGATTCGTTCATTTTAAAAGTGAACTACTCCTTTCATTTTGAATGAACACAACATAGTAGAGATGATTTTGCAGGCTACTGTAGCTATATATAATATTGAGAAAGACCATAGCGATGATTCAAAAACATTTTTATTTAATGATTCATTCTTAATCATGGCACCAGTTTTCACTATAAATTGTTACAAAATGGCATTCGAGTTAGAAAAGTTAGATGTATTTCTGTGAATCAGTTCAAACTGTCCATAATTGAATTGCTTCAAAACTCTGATTCAATCATCATCACTCAGAAAAGTGTTCGGAGTTTCTGTATTGCATTTTTACTGTTTTGTTTTGTAGTTTATCACCATGTCCTGTTTTGGTAAATAAACATTATTAGGCTAAATTTTAATTTCGTAAACAATAAAAAACTAGTGGAAAACTATATTTCCAGTTTCGTAATCTTAGTTCTAGTTCTGATTACGTTTGAACCGATGTCTGTTGGTGTTTCCTCTGAACAAAATCAACATATACTAGTTCATCCCAGCCTCCAGCATGGTTTTGACAGGAAATGTCCGAGATCGTTAAAGCTCAAAGACTCAACCTGCTCTTACAGTATGTTAAAGTACATCTTCTCTGAGATTCCCGATCCCGAGTAAATATGCCACGGGGTTGACGACGTACCCGTGCTTCTTCCTGACAGAGTTACGCAACAGCAGTTGACCCGGGGAGTCACAGTCGATTTCACCCGACACAAAAGCACTTCCACGCAAGTAATTGCCTCAGAGAAACGGCTTATGTAAGACCAGTCATCTGTGCACGCTTGAAAAACAGCCCTGCTATCTTCACAGATTTCATTCGGACTTCCCCTCGGGGCAGTCCAGGAAAGCAACAGGCTTTAGAAAGGAAAACCACGGTAAGAGTCATTCTTTTCATTCAATCACTCCTGCATAGAGAATCACAGCTCTTGTATATTAATAATATCAGAGGCCAAAAGATGCAACTTGCAACATCAGCAAGTTTTAAAGGATTGTTCTTTAACGGAGGATACACGCCATGGTGTATTTCTGGCCGTCTTGAGAAATATGATTTAGTGATATGATGACAGTATTTGGACTCAATGTGTCGTAGGATAACACGCCTGCATCGTTTTAAAAGAAGACATTTGGTATCGCGTATCATATACAATCAAGTGCACTTCTTTTTCTCAAGGGTGTGTGACCTTCAAACTTCCCCTCAAACTGGTTTAGCTTTGAAATGGGAAATTTGAAGGTCACACACCCTTGAGAAAAAGAAGTGCGCTTTGATAAGTGATAGCAAATCTGAAAGGTTGAGGATAAGACAGACTGGATTTGAGTAACAGTCGGCAGATTTCAATGGAAATCTCTGGGATATTTATATTATCAGCTACGAAGAAGTTTGATGCGAGCCGATTGCATTGTCTACTGATCACTCTCAGCTTTATATTCTCTGTAATACACGATTAATCATTTAAAGATCGCAATCTCGATTCAAACATCAACGCCATCTCATTCCTAAATGACAATGATTCGCCTGTGTCTGTTAAAACTTTGGCAAAATCACACTGAATCATTTAGATCTGTGTTGATTTTCAACCTAGTGTTACAAATAGTGTTTATAGTTCGGATATAAACACTGATGTCTACGATAGCGATCAAAATAGTGCAAAACGCCTTTTGAAAGTGACTTTGTGCTTCCAATAAAGATTGTATCAATTAAACTGTAAAGCCAGTGACTGTTAAAATGTATTTGTCATTGAATCATTCGTTCAAGTGATTCGTTCAGAAACGCTGATTCATCCAGTGATGAAACAAGTGCATTCTTTATGAGTGAGTCGTTGAATCATTCATTCAACCCTATTTTTATTCATTCAAATTAATTACATTAAATAGACTACAGCAATTAAAGGGATAGTTCACTTTGAAATTATTTTTGATATGTTTTATCTTACCTCAAAGGCATCCAGATGTAGGTGTCTTTGTTTCCGCAGTAGTTTCAATTTTGATATTTTTAGGTCAATCCGTTCGTGTCTGTCAGTCATATAATGGAGGTCTATGGTCACCACCTCAAAGAGCATGCACAGAGAAGTCCAAATTAAACATGATCTAATGACTCGTAAATGTAAGTACACATTGATGGCCTAAGACACGAAACGAGCGGTTTGTGTGAGAAAACGAACAGTATTTATATCGTTTTTACCCTTTAGTAACCACAGCCACAAAGCGAACACTTGGACGTGGCTGTGTTTCTAAGAGGTAAAAACGATATAAATACTGTTTGTTTTCTCACACAAACCGCTCGTTTCGTGTCTTAGGCCGTCAATGTGTACTTACATTTACGAGTCATTAAATCTTGTTTAATTTGGACTTCTCTGTGCATGCTCTTTGAGGTGGTGACCATAGACCTCCATTATATTACAGACAAGAACGGTTTGACCTAAAAATATCAAAATTGAAACTACTGTGGACATACATCACATACATCTTGGATGCCCTTGAGGTAATCAATTTCAAAGTGAACTATCCCTTTAACATTTCACCGAGGGCAGTTGGCTTACAGAGCAGATTCGCACACTCAGACCATCATGCCAAAATGGCATTGTGGGTAATTTGGTTATGCAGACGACGTGAGAATGAATAGTAAGTGGTAAACAGGACTGTCACCATGGGGAGCCCAGCTGTTCTGGAGTCTGGCCTTTTTCCTCCTTGAGCAATGTGCAAATCATTACCACAGCAGAGACACCGCGGTTACAACCGTCTGAACAGAAAATAGAGCGACGCGTGAGAAAACCACAACAATATCTTTCTCAAACAGCTGGACAAAATAATCCTCCAAGCAAGCGAACACACAGATGATCTGTTCATCATATGATCAGCTTTAATAATGTTCCTGTGTAATTGGTTGTGGTGTGTGAAACTGTGCATTAAAAGTGTTTACTCAAGGACGGAGGCTGAATGGAGTTGTTTGTCTTCTGTGAGAACTAACTCTTCCTACGGCGGAGGTCGTCCTCAACCACCCACAGTCAATGAGTGAAGAAGCACTATAGGTGTGCGCCCTGCCAAGTGCACTACAGTGTGTAGGTGTGTGTTTCACAGTTGTCATAGCACTGCTTGAGGAATACAAAGCCATTTTTCAACTGCACATATGGACGAAAAAAGACATCACAGCAATGAAACTGACTTGTATCGTGGATGTAATTAGACTTCTCCAAGAATAAAGTATGACGAATTTAGATTCAAGCGTTAGTTTTAGGGTTCAACAGTGGCAGTGCATGGTAAAGTGATTACGTTAATATTGAATGTACTAGTACACTTACAAAAGTACTGTGGTAATGCCATTAAATCATTGTAGTTTATTATATTAAATGGCACAGATGTGATCAGATGTTCAGATTAGTGTTCGACCGATACTTTTTCAATGGTTGATTCTAATTATTACATAACTTCCCTTGTGGAAAACGAAGTAGCATACTTTTAAAAAGAGCAAGAACAACTGAACTGAGTGTCATGTTTTCAGACACTTAAATGCATGTTAAGTGCAAATGAAAATGTATTCGTTAAAACGTATATAATGAAAGTCATTTCCAATAAATATAATTGTAATTACACATTTGTAACAATGAAGTAAAATATATTCACTTTAAATGTAATATTGATTAACACACGAGTTCACATTATAGTCAAGCGCTTTAGTGAACACACCCAAATAAGTGCACTTTATAAGATTTTTGTAACATAATTATTTAAATCTTTTCATTTGGCATTATTACACTTTATAAAAGTCTACTTAAAATAGTCATGAAAGTGTCTCTCTTTAAGTGGACTTTAATTTCAGTAATATTATCTGCTTTAACATATTATTTAGAGTTTTTTTAATATACTTTTATGATTTTAAGTAGGCTACACTGCAACAAGTGAACTTCAAATCTTCAAATTATACAATTAAGCCCGAATTATAAACAATTAAGGGTTTACATTCTTTATTTACCATGGTAAATGACTACCATACTCATACACATTTTGCTGATAATTTACGCACCCCCATGTCATCTAAGATGTCCATGTCTTTCTTTCTTCAGTCGAAAAGAAATTAAGGTTTTTGATGAAAACATTCCAGGATTTTCCCATATAATGCACTTCAATGGGGTCCAAACGGTTCAAGGTCCAAAAGACAGTTTCAGTGCAAATTGCAAACTGTTCAAAGGGCTTTAAACGATTCCAGACGATGAATAAGGATCTTATCAAGCGAAACGATCGCTCATTTAATAAATAAATAACAAAGTTTAAGTTTCATAAGCTCAAATGGTCGCCTTGCTCTGTTCTGTGATGCGCGTTCGTGACTCTCCTGTTCGAACTTGTTTAACAAAATGAACGAATCTTTTTTCGTGTCATTTGGTTCATTCAATGAACGAAATGAACGTATTGACTCTGAAAAAGATTCGTTAATTTTGATGATCGAGTTCGAACAGGAGAGTTACAGAACAGAGCAAGTTATAAAACTTAAACTTTGTTATTTATTTATTAAATGAGCGATCGTTACACTTCATAAGAACCTTATTCATCGTCTGGAATTGTTTAAAGCCCTTTGAACAGTTTGCACTGAAACTGTCTTTTGGACCTTGAACCGTTTGGACCCCATTGAAGTCCATACGGAGAAAAAATCCTGGAATGTTTTAATCAAAAACCTTAATTTATTTTCGACTGAAGAAAGAAAGACATGGACATCTTGTATGACATGGGGGTGAGTAAATTATCAGCAAATTTTTAAACAAAAAAAAGTGAACTAGTGAAAAAGTGAAAAGTGGCAAATATGCAAGAATGATTACTATATTTGTAATCTAAGGTACTTTTTAATCATGTTAGCGCGGGGTCTCTCACCGTATCCGAGCTCACGGATGTTCTGAGTTTCTCCACCGCGGGAATGTACACGGGGATGATCTCTCCGTTCCTCTCGGGCACCGGGGGCGGCGGCGTGTCGTCCCGCATCATCTCGTCGCTGATCTCGGGCTCATCGTCACACTCGGGCATCGGAATCCCCTCCGTGACGAACTCCCTCACGCACTTCAGCTCGTGTTTCTTCAGCAGCAGGTCGGTGTCCACGTCCACCACTATGAGCTCCAGGTTCCCGGTGCTCGCGCGTATCCTCGCCACGACCTGCTGATGGCTTTCGCTCTCCACGCGCTCTCCGTTGACGAACACCAGCCGGTCGCCCGCGCGCAGACCAGCCAGCTCGGCGGGGGAGTCGGGCTCCACCAGGCGGATGAACTGCCCGCTTTTGCCCTTCTCTCCGTGCAGATGGAAGCCGTATCCGTTCTCGCCCTTGTCCAGGACGCACAGTCGCGGGCGCTGAGTTTGGCTGGGCATCACGCGAGTTCACCTGTGGATTTCAAATCTGACAGCCGGAATAAATAAGAAATGAAGAATAACTGGTGTCCTGCGCTCAGGTGCTCACGGGTGAAGCATGTTAAACAGTTTGAAGGGATTTGTTGTTGATAAAGTGTGACGAGAAAGTTCGAGAGTTTGATATGCATGCAGGATGCAGCACACATAATATACAAACCCAGCCCATGGAGGAGTGACTCTCTCTCTCTCCTCCTCTTCTACCCAGGACAGGGTGAACTGAACCGGGGTCATCTCATTCTCTGGGACTTTTTTTTCGCACTTTCCACTTCTGTTGTTTACTGGGATGTCATGCGCACACTCAGTTTTGTTTTGTTTTTGTTTTTTTGTTTTTTACAGAAATTAAACACATCTGGCATAAAATCAGATGGACTATTTTAAAAACCTCACTGCGTGTCGGTCAAAAATTTAGTTTTTTTTATTGATTTATTTATTAAATTAGTGTAGCCTACTATATTTTAGTTTGATAATGTTTTTATTTAATATTTTGTATTTTAGGGGATACTAAATTATATTTACGCTGTATTTGTGATCCATTCACTTTTTGAGCATATCAAAGTTATATTTCAAAATTAAACTGTCGTAAATATTGAATGCTTCAAAACACAGACTTGGGTTTTATCTCTTTTCAAAGACGACACTTGGCAGATTTAGCCTATTGCTGAAGTGAAAAATGATTTTAAAAGTCAACTTAAAAAAAGTTACAGAATGTTACTGTAACGGTCACCAGCTGGAGTGCCCTTGATACCCACCAGTAGGCACTCCAGATTAGTCTTGTATCACTCTCAGACTACATTTCCCATAACTCATTGCTCGGACTCATCTTCACTGATCACACTCACCTGTACCTTGTTCTCTGATAGCATTCACCTGTGTATCATCCTGTTTGTCTGTCTATATATACCTGGTTCATTTGTTCAATCCCTGCGAAGTCTTGTTGTACTGTTTGTCTGCATTTCTGAGCATTTTCTGTGTTTGTTTTCTGGTTTTTTGACTTTTGGATTGTTCTTGGATTTTGACTATTGCTGCCTGCCCTGACCTCTGCCTGCTTCTTGGATTCCCATTGTGTATTCTCCATTGTCCTGTCTGCTGATTCTCGACCCTGCCTGTACGACTATTCTTAATAAAGCTGCATTTGGATCTACATCTCCCAGTCTCGGAGCAGTTCGTAACAGAAGACTTCGCCACACTGAGATCCAGCAGCACCGTTGACCAACATGAGTCTAACAGGTACCATTCAGGATCCGCTGAGAGAATTGTGTAGTATTTATCAGTTCAATCGCATCATTGAGGAGTATGTGGAGGAGTTTCTTTTTTATAGTCATCTTGTTCCCGGTGATGATTCAATGATGAAAGATTGTTTCTGGAGTGGACTAGACCAGGACATTAGGATAAATTTACCAGAGGAAGACCCCAGCTGGACCCTGGCACAGTATATTGACTTTGTCCTGGAGTTTTGTGGATCCACCTTCACCGTAGGGAAGGTGGAGGAGGAGGTTATCACAACCGCACTGCCTGAGAATCTTCTCGTTACTTCAGCCGTCAAGCCAGCCATGTCATCCGTTTATGGGTGTCCAGGACTGATGTCCACCGTGACACAGCCGCCGCTGATGTCAGTCCGGAGGGCCAAGAAGACCGTCCAGCGAGAGACCGTCCAGCCCGAGACCGTCCAGACCGTCCAGCGAGAGACCGTCCAGCCAGAGACCGTCCAGACCGTCCAGCCAAAGACGCTTCACGTCACCTCTGCGGAGCCAGAGACGCTTCAAGTCACCTCTGCCGAGCCAGAGACGCTTCAAGTCACTTCTGCCGAGCCAGAGACGCTTCAAGTCACTTCTGCCGAGCCAGAGACGCTTCACGTCACTTCCGCCCAGCCAGAGTCTCGTCCCGCCGAGACAGCCCAGCCAGAGTCTCGTCCCGCCGAGACAGCCCAGCCAGAGTCTCGTCCCGCCGAGACAGCCCAGCCAGAGTCTCGTCCCGCCGAGACAGCCCAGCCAGAGTCTCGTCCCGCCGAGACAGCCCAGCCAGAGTCTCGTCCCGCCGAGACAGCCCAGCCAGAGTCTCGTCCCGCCGAGACAGCCCAGCCAGAGTCTCGTCCCGCCGAGACAGCCCAGCCAGAGTCACGTCCCGCCGAGACAGCCCAGCCTGAGTTCCATGTCAGCCCTGCCGAGTCTGAGCCTGTTCACGTCACTTCTGCCGAGCCAGAGACGCTTCGCGTCTCCGAGCCAGTGTCTACGGACAAGATGGCCGCCTCCGAGCCAGTGTCTACGGACAAGATGGCCGCCTCCGAGCCAGTGTCTACGCACAAGATGGCCGCCTCCGAGCCAGTGTCTACGCACAAGATGGCCGCCTCCGAGCCAGTGTCTACGCACAAGATGGCCGCCTCCGAGCCAGTGTCTACGGATAAGATGGCCGCCTCCAAGCCAGTGTCTATAGAGAAGATGGCATATTCAGAGACTGTTCATGTTACTTCTGCCAATTTAGAGACAGTTCACGTCACCGCCTCCAAGCCACTGTTTAGGGACAAGATGGCCGATCCAGTGTCTCCGGAAAAGATGGCCGATCCAGTGTCTCCGGACAAGATGGCCGATCCAGTGTCTCCGGACAAGATGGCCGATCCAGTGTCTCCGGACAAGATGGCCGATCCAGTGTCTGCTCCCGATCCAGTGTTTGTTTCTGTGTCTGTATCTGTATCTGTCCTTGTGACCATTTCTGTTGTAGTGTCTGTTCCTGAGCCGGTGTCTGGTCCTGAGAGGTCTTCGCCGCCGTGGCCGCCCGAGGGGTCTTCGCCGCCGTGGCCGCCCGAGGGGTCTTCGCCGCCGTGGCCGCCCGAGGGGTCTCCACTGCCTTGGCCTCCCGCACAGCCAGCTCCGCCCTGGCCACCTCCACAGCCTGCTCCGACCTGGTCGCCTCCACAGCCAGCTCCGCCGCAGTCTCCAGGTCCTCTTCCGCTCCACGGGCCTGGCCCTCCATCCCGCCCCCAGGTCCGCCTCTGCTTCACCTCCCTCCTGGACATTTTGAGGAGCGTCTGGAATCCGCTCCTTAAAGGGGGGGCTATGTAACGGTCACCAGCTGGAGTGCCCTTGATACCCACCAGTAGGCACTCCAGATTAGTCTTGTATCACTCTCAGACTACATTTCCCATAACTCATTGCTCGGACTCATCTTCACTGATCACACTCACCTGTACCTTGTTCTCTGATAGCATTCACCTGTGTATCATCCTGTTTGTCTGTCTATATATACCTGGTTCATTTGTTCAATCCCTGCGAAGTCTTGTTGTACTGTTTGTCTGCATTTCTGAGCATTTTCTGTGTTTGTTTTCTGGTTTTTTGACTTTTGGATTGTTCTTGGATTTTGACTATTGCTGCCTGCCCTGACCTCTGCCTGCTTCTTGGATTCCCATTGTGTATTCTCCATTGTCCTGTCTGCTGATTCTCGACCCTGCCTGTACGACTATTCTTAATAAAGCTGCATTTGGATCTACATCTCCCAGTCTCGGAGCAGTTCGTAACAGTTACGTTAATTGTTATGAAAAATATGAAATATAGATTTTCAAAATTTGAGGTTGATATCTCAATAAATGCAGTTTTCAGTAATATTTAGTTTGGCCGCAGTACCACACGTCTCCACTAGATGAAGTCTCCAACGCACATGGCACCCTTTAGCGTCAATATAACACGCTTTGGTTATGGGTAGGTATAGGTCTGGGGTAGGGTTAGGGTTAGACCACTAGGAGGCGCCTTCTGGCCCATATGCGTCTCATATTGACGCTAAGGGTGCCGTGTGCGTTGGATGTTGACGTATTGGCAAAAGCGTCAGTATATGACGCCATGAGAACGTGCTCTTTATTTCTAATGCGTGATTTTTGACAGAGCCAAGTGTGATTATTTGATGACGATTGGATGGTATGACCATTTATCCTGTTCAAATCATGTCCATCAATTATTATTATTATTATTATTTACATAGCAAGTCAAGTGGCAAAACTTTAACAAGTTTTACCATTTCGATGAAAAAAACAAAATAATTGTAAAAAAAAAAAAAGCCCTTTTTAAAGGTTTTGAATACAGTATTGACATGTGCACACAGACTTGCCCATATGAAGGACTAAATATACACATTATAACGTCCCAATGATCCATATTATCTGACTTCATCATCCAATACTAATCTGCTGCAGTTTATGGGAAACTGGGGCTAGTTGTCACATAGTAATATGGTTATAACTAGTTAATACAGTTCTGTTTCCATTGTGACAATTTAATAATCTTTCACCAGGGCAATAGCAGAGGAAACAGGTAGTCCACAGAAACTAACTTTCAAAATTACATTTACTGTGAGAAATATTCACTGGAGTGAAAAGTGTGACAAACAGTCTCCTATCTATCCTAAAATATGAATAAAAAACAATCATTTGAATTGTTGTAAATGTCTGTAAAAATAAAAATCACCATCTGCTAAAGAACAATAAAAAAAATCAGGATTACGGTTATTTGAGATGCATCATAAACTAATCTGACAACCTGTTGTATATTTTGTGAGATTATACAGTAACTAATAATAAGCAATGCAATGCAAACTCATTTTCATTACATGAAAATTCCTCCGATCTTCTCATTTTATATATATACACCTGCATTACTGTAATGCACAAATTATAAATATTAAATTCACATTAGGCTGTATTGGTTGTGCCTTCAAGTTTTACAGTATTTTCAGGCTACTTAAAGGGATAGTTCACCCTAAAATGAGAATTAAGTCTTCCTTTACTCACCTGGTGTTGTTGTAATGCTCTATATGCCCTTCTTTCTTTTATGGAACACAAAAGGAGAATTGTTTAAAAATGAATAGTGACTAGCATCAAGCTTTTTAAAAAGTAGCCCATGTTCTGCCCAGTTTAACAAAAACACGACATGAAATATCTACAATCAATGTAGCCTAACTTCTTTCCTGAGGTAAGTGGGTCCGTCCTAACGATTGCGTTCACATCTGTCAACTGGCACACCATACATTTAATGAAGTCCTACATAGGCCTATTGCAAATTACATGATTTCTCAAACACAAACATCACCAAACCTTATATCTACAGGCCAATTTGCAGTTTACATAACCTCTTTTCAAAACAGTTAAACTTAAGTTCAAAAACAACACTAATTCAACTAAACACTGAAAAACTATCAAATCTGAATCTAAACACCGAAAATATTATTAAAATAATTAGCAGAAGCTGCACACATACACAAGTGTTAGTCTTTCAATGTCATTGCCATCTATTCTCAAGGGGAAACACACACAAAAAGGTTGCTGCCTTAAATTAAGTACAGATAACTTGGATGTTGAAGTCATATCAACTTAAATCAGCTAAATTAAAGTTGATTCTTGTTTAACTTAACTAAAAAGTTGAAATGGCTTATTTTTGATGAGTAAAGCAAGAATAGCCTATGTAATGAAAGTTATGTTAAAAAGCCTATTTATCATAATTTTATTGATTGTATAATTTTTTACACTTCAAGGAATTATAAGGTGTCATTCTTGTTTTGTAAATAAACGTTAATAGAAAACGGGGCGTATTTGCAACCTGTATAGGCTAGTGTTCTTTGGCCCATTGTTTTAGTTTGTTTTAAGTGTTTGTTGCTTAAAAAAAAACTTTGCTATAATGGAAGAGTGAGTTGATTTGAGACATGAAGGCTATGAAGTGCATTAAATGAGAAAATAACTGTTGTGCCGAGCTGCAAGTTGAGAACTGTGAGAAGAGTTTTGGAAAAAGTGACTAGCCTTAGCGATTGTAAAAACAAAACAAAACAAAAACACGATCTTCCAAAAATGATCGTCTTAAATTGAATGTCAGATTTAGTGTTAGAAAGGCAGGCTTTTTACTGAGACTGATATCCGTTTTCAGAAGGTGAATAATAAGCGTTTAGCTTACAACAGATATTTAGCAAACAGGTGCAGTGTGCGGTCACGCGACTCAAAATAACCAATAGCAGTCCACAGACCAATGTCTCGCCAAGCTCAAATAACGTTTACATTTATTAATTTGGCAAATGATTTAATGCAAAACAACTTACATAGTACAACACAAGCATTTGCTCATTCAAATAAAACTTGTTCATCTTCTCTGAGAACCATCGGTCAACCTGACCTAATTCGCTTCATTTAAAGGTACAGGACACATATAAACATGAAAGATAAGGCAACAATTAAACCGATAAGCTCATTATTTATTCGTAATTCTCGGTGTGTAACACCGCCCCCCTGTGGCGTTAAATACTAATGAATCGATGGAAAACACCCAAACAAAGCACTGAAAACAAAACCCTCTCTTACAAAACACATGTATGTGGTTACATTGAACTTTCTCATGGCACTTTGTGACCACTGTGAAAAAAAACAATATTTTATAATAGGCTACAGCCCATATTCACATCAAACTAAGCACGCCAGACAATCATACTAGTGAGTGCGACATGTGAAATTAATCCCATATTACGTCATGATCAAGGCCCGACTCAGTCAAGCTGTGCTATGATTGTTTTCAAGTCAACACACTGATTGTAAACAGAAGCTGATATTTTGACTCTGCAAGAGCAAGACACTTAAATATACAGGATTTTATAAACACTAGACACAAGCTCACTGCCCGGCACATTTGCGTGGCGTATAATGTAACGTAACACCAATATATTTTATTCTGTGTGATAGATGCTATAACCATCAGAGAAACACAGAAAAATCAAGTTACACAGACAGACGTACCTGGAAACTGTACACACCTGGATCAATGCAGTTTATAAAGCAGAAACCACCACCAGAGGCTTATTACTCTGATGTACCTCAGCAGTATTTGGCTGTATATTCCTGACTAGAAAGCAAACAGGGGTCTGGGGATCATCGGACACATCAAAACAACGTTCACACACACACACATCTTCGTATAGAAATATCTTGGACGTGGAGGAGGTCCGTCACCCGAGGCAACAGCTGGACTTCTGCTTCTGAGAGTCGATGTAATCGTGGATCTTGAACTTGGGCTCGTGGGGCTGCTGGAGATTTCTGTGCTTCAGTTCTCTGGGTGGAGATTACAGACAGACAGAAAATTTTAAGTGTTGGTTTGACAAAGCCTTAAAGGGATAGTTCACTTTGAAATTAATTTTTGGTATGTTTTAGCTTACCTCAAGGGCATCCAAGATGTAGGTGTCTTTGTTTCCGCAGTATTTTCAATTAGCCTTTCGCCGAGCCCCGCCCCCCTTAGTTACTGCTGCTACCTCCGTCAAACAAATGGTCAAAAACGGGCAGCGCGACAGATTGCCATGACGGCAAAGGGTATTCCCGTGCGTGTCAGTGACCTTTTTTTGGAGCAATACCTCCCCGATATCAAGCAAGATCGAAGCAAAAGGGGTTACGGTATGCGGTGGAGGGATTTATTCCAAATATAAAATTAAGAAATGAATGAGACACGACTACTATTGATGCTAATGCTTACCAGTCTCAAGAAAAATCAGAAAAACCCCATGACCATGCTAAGTTACCTCAAATGCAACCAGCACAGCCTTGAAGATTTTATAAACTGGTTCAGTGGCTAATTGTTTGGAGTTCGAAATATATAACTTGCGCTGCATATTTATTCATTTTGCCTCCGATACAGGAGTACACGTTCGCTTTAACAAGCAGGTTGTTCATTACCACAGCAACCGATTGCGTGTCATGCTCATGCTGAATGCGATTTTCGTGTTTAAAAAGTAACTAACGTTATGCATAAGAGACGGAAAGAGGCAGAGAACCATACGTTATTTAAGGTTATTTCTATTCGTTACGATATTGATATATGAACTGATGTTGTCATGTAAGCTTACTTTCCCCGTTGCGAACGTCCTCTAAACTGTAGTCTACGGTGCTGCACTGCTAACTTAGCTGACTGCTGCTCATTTTCCCAGATAATATCATGGTATGTTAACAACAACCCTTTAGAAAATGTACAGTAAGTCCTTTGTGGATCCTCTTGATCTGCTTTCTCCGTGCTTCTTTGACTAATCTCAGTCGCACGCACGCTGCACGCGAGAAGAGTTAACCATGTTCGACACATTTAACTGGAATTGGGGCGTCCACACTGTTTAATACATCTTAGGCACCGCTCGCGTTGTGTTTTGGGCTTTGGAAAGAGAAAAAACACAACTTATCCAGACAATCTCTCGGGGTATCATGTGTCCGATTTACTAACGCCGTGGGCGCACCGCTTACTGTTTGACGGAACAGCTCACACAGTAACGGTTGCTATGATGTGTGATTGGACAATGGCCATTTTGTGGGAGGGGCCGGCGAAAGGTCAATTTTGATATTTTTTTAGGTCAAACTGCAGGTCTATGGTCACCACCTCAAAGAGCATGCACAGAGAAGTCCAAATTAAACATGATTTAATGACTCATAAATGTAAGTACACATTGATGGCCTAAGACACGAAACGAGCGGTTTGTGTGAGAAAACCAACAGTATTTATATCCTTTTTACCTCTTAAACACAGCCACAAAGCGACCGCGCCCTCAGATCACTTGGACGTGGCTGTGGTTACAAGAGGTAAAAACGATATAAATACTGTTCGTTTTCTCACACAAACCGCTCGTTTCGTGTCTTAGGCCATCAATGTGTACTTACATTTACGAGTCATTAAATCATGTTTAATTTGGACTTCTCTGTGCATGCTCTTTGAGGTGGTGACCATAGACCTCCATTATATGACTGACAAGAACGGTTTGACCGAAAAATATCAAAATTTAAAATACTGCGGAAACAAAGACACCTACATCTTGGATGCCCTTGAGGTAAGATAAAACATACCAGAAATTAATGTCAGTGAACTATCCCTTTAAAAAGACATTTAAGACCTCATGCAGTTTGAAGGCCCGTGTGAAAAAGATGAATAACAACACGACATATTACATCCTTTTTTGAACAAAAACCAGGTCAAAATGGAAAAGCCATGTGTGAAGCTAAGTACAGCCTTACTGTTCCCAGTAAGAATCAATCAGTCTCTGCTAATCAAATGTCTATAATTGATCATCAGCGAGTGTCATCTCCTCTATAAAAGCAGAAGTTGTGTCAGTTTGCTCGTCTGGATCATTCCAGTGTGTGTGTGTTCACACAATAACGAGGAGGAAACACCTCACCAATGATCTTAGAGAAGCTGTTGCTGCTGCCATCAATCTGAGAAGGGTTATAAAAACCATGTGAAGTCCATTACAGTGAGGAAGATTATAAACAAGAAAACATGCAAGACAGTTGCTAATCTTCCCAGGAGTGGACGTCCCAGCAGACTCTACAGGCCTCGGTTAACATGAGAAATGTTCAAGTTCATTAAAGTACAAGACGGGACAAGTATGGCATGTTTGGGAGGGTTGCCAGGAGAAATAATCTTCTCTCTAAAAAGAAGCACAGCTTCGACACAAGTCATTAAGTCGACCATGAACTCGACCATGTCAAATGTGACCCTAACTGTCCGAAAGCGAAAGCTTGGCCGAAACCGGGTCGTGCGACAGGACAATGATCCCAAAACAGCAGCAGAAGGGCTGAAAAACACCCGAATCAAAGTGTTGCAGTGACCCAGCCAAAGTCCAGACCTCAGAGGAGATCGTATGAAAGCTGTGCAGAAACAGACGCCCACAAACCTCAACGAACCGAAGCAACGTTGTAAAGAAGAGCGGCATAATTCCTCATCACCAACGTGAGAGACTGATACTGACACACAGAGAACGATTCCTGAATCTCATCGCTGATAAAGCCTCTACAAGCAGTTGAATCATAGGGTGTACTTAGTTTTTCACACATGGCTTCTCCATTTTGCCTTCATGAAATAAATAATGACACGGTGTAATGAGTTCTGAGGTTATATTTACCTAATTTTAAGACCAAATGATTTTTATTGTTCCGACACTAAAAGCATTAAAAGGGTGTACTTTCTTTTTCACAAGACTGTCCGTCACAATAGAGAACTAGCTCATCTTCAGTTTCATGCTAACTTTAATGTTCGTTTAAACAACTGTACATGTGATCAATAGTAATACTGACGCTTGTTTAAAAGTTAAAATTCACTTAAAGTATATAATAATTATAGAGAGAGTCTCAGACCTTGCTATGGCTTGGAAAGCGAGTTCCACGTTGACACCGGTCTTGGCACTTGTCTCCATGAAAGGGACTCCATATTGCTTTAGTAAAGAAAAAGAAAGTGTGAAGTTAAATAAAAATAACTGTTCATTTGTGCGTGTGTATGTGTGTTAAATACACATCCACTCATACCTTCGCCAGCTTCTCCCCTTCCTCGTGTGTGATGACCCTCTCAGCAGCCATGTCTGACTGGAGGAACACAAACACACACCAAAAACACATTTATTACCATTAACACATATCCTTGGCAGCCCACAGAGTCAAACTAACCAACAAGAGTGTGAATAGAGGTCCAGTTTTTAACATGCTGCTATGATTTTATTAAAGGAACATTCTGAAGTAAACAAATGAACCCTGTAAAGCCAGACATATGTAATAATATAATGGGCAATGGCGTAGTGTAGGACTTTGATTTCATCCAGTTAGAGGATATTAAACATATTTGATACAGTATTTGGAGCCGATTTTGAAACACACATTAACGTCATTTGTGGTGCGTCTCCATGAAACGGGTGTGCTTCTGAGTTTGTTTTCTAAACGGCATAAAAGTCTGCCGTATGTCATCCTCAGTTGTTTAGTTTATGAGGACCAGTTTTTCTCTTAAACATTCACAAAGTTGGGCAAGTAACACACTGAATTAAACGTAAAAATAATCAGTAATCTGTTTTCTTTACAAAATCAAATCTTTTCTTATTGTAGTGTATTCCAGCCTTAAAGGCGTAGTATGTAAGTTTCACCAGTAGAGGTCACTTATTCAAAACAAAGGCATGGCTTGATGACTCTGTGAATGAGTTTTGTTTATATATGTTTATTGTTACGATTAATGTTCGCCTCATTAGTCCCTGAACTTTATTACAGTTACGTTCAATCATTTAAATTCACATTATTTTATGTTGTTCTAATAAAAAAAAACACAAATTACTACTCCTTCAGGTCAATTTAGAAAAGAGATTCAAACAATACAACTAGTTTTCTGTCGATAAAAGCATCCAAACTGTTGCTCACCTGTCTAATAAGAAGCGTTGTTGGTGTTTCTACAAAAGTAAACCAGAAATCGAGGGTAGCGCAGATATGTATGGTAGCTTGTTTACGCCACTGAATAAAAATAAATAAAAAAATAATTGCGATAATTTTTCATCTCACATATTGCGAGATATGAAGTGAGAATTGTGAGAAATAAAGTCGCAACTGCAAGATATAAAGTTGCAATTCTGAGAAATAAAGTCGCAATTGTGAGAAAAAAAAACAGAATTGACACTTTTTCTGCGAGTTTATATATCGAAATTCAGACATCTTTTCTCAGAATTGTGAGATATAAACTCACAATTGAGCGTTATCAGGCCAATTCTCTGAATAGTTTATCTCACAATTCTGACTTTATATCTCGCAATTCTGACTTTATCTCACAATTCTGACTTTATATCGCTCAATTCTGACTTTATCTCACAATTCTGACTTTATATCGCTCAATTCTGACTTTTATAACACGCAATTCTGACTTTATATCTCGCAATTCTGACTTTATTACAAAATTCTGACTTTATATCTCGCAATTCTGACTTTATATCTCGCAATTCTGACTTTATATCTCGCAATTCTGACTTTATATCTCACAATTCTGACTTTATATCTCGCAATTCTGACTTTATCTCACAATTCTGACTTTATATCGCTCAATTCTGACTATCTCACAATTCTGACTTTATATCGCTCAATTCTGACTTTTATAACACGCAATTCTGACTTTATTACAAAATTCTGACTTTATATCTCGCAATTCTGACTTTATATCTCGCAATTCTGACTTTATATCTCGAAATTCTGACTTTATATCTCGCAATTCTGACTTTATATCTCGCAATTCTGACTTTATATCTCGAAATTCTGACTTTATATCTCGCAATTCTGACTTTATATCTCGCAATTCTGACTTTATATCTCGAAATTCTGACTTTATATCTCGCAATTCTGACTTTATATCTCGAAATTCTGACTTTATATCTCGCAATTCTGACTTTATATCTCGCAATTCTGACTTTATATCTCGCAATTCTGACTTTATATCTCACAATTCTGACTTTATCTCACAACTCTGACTTTATATCGCTCAATTCTGACTTTTAGAACACGCAATTCTGACTTTATATCTCGCAATTCTGACTTTATATCTCACAATTCTGACTTTATATCTCGCAATTCTGACTTTATATCTCGCAATTCTGACTTTATATCTCGAAATTCTGACTTTATATCTCGCAATTCTGACTTTCTCACAATTCTGACTTTATATCGCTCAATTCTGACTTTTATAACACGCAATTCTGACTTTATATCTCGCAATTCTGACTTTATTACAAAATTCTGACTTTATATCTCGCAATTCTGACTTTATATCTCGCAATTCTGACTTTATATCTCGAAATTCTGACTTTATATCTCGCAATTCTGACTTTATATCTCGAAATTCTGACTTTATATCTCGCAATTCTGACTTTTATAACACGCAATTCTGACTTTATATCTCTAAATTCTGACTTTATATCTCACAATTCTGACTTTATCTCACAACTCTGACTTTATATCGCTCAATTCTGACTTTTATAACACGCAATTCTGACTTTATATCTCGCAATTCTGACTTTATTACAAAATTCTGACTTTATATCTCGCAATTCTGACTATAACATGCAATTCTGACTTTATATCTCACATTTCTGAATTGTATGTAGATGTAAACTCGTAATTGTGAGAAAAAAAGTCAGAATTGTAAGATATAGTCGCAATTACCTTTTTTATTTTCCATACTGTGCCAGAAACAAGCTTCCATAGATACGACATTGATAGGCGACACAATCACACGGTCCGTTACACTGGTTAAAATATCAGATTTCTCTCGATTTAAACATTGTTGGAAACATTTGGGATAATGCAAGTACACAAGTCAACAAAATATATAACATTGTTCAAGTGGTTTTTGGATATATTAATCCAAAATTCCTATAAATTGTGCCTTTGTTTTTAATAAACGAACACCTGATCACTTAAATATGGATGGAAACACTTATGTAACTTAAATAATTCATTTAAATGTATTAATTTTGAACAAAATGAGTACATCATAAATCCATCTTTCAAACCCTGTTTTTTTAATTTATTATAAGTGTTAATATGGTAACAATAAGACTGCGTTTGTTAATACCAATGCATTCACTTGAACGGACAATGACCAATATGTTTTTTACAGCACTTCTTAATACGTGTCCAATAAGATACGGCACTTATGTTGACATGTATGACATTAAGGCTTGTGGGTAATGTACTATGGGCTATGTGCATTTATATCTTCCCATTCCCTTTTTATCATTTAGTCCATTGCCAACAATTTATGATATAAAATGAGGCTTTCTGGCTCAATCAGTCCAATAGGGGGCGCTATATAATCCAGTGCAAAACCAGTTAGTGCAGTTACACCAGAACACACCCAAAGCACACATCAAACAATCAAAGAAAGATGACCAAAGGTGTGTGGGAAAATGCTTAAGGCAAAAATGTATTACTCGCTAAACTTAGTCACTCTGAAGGACAAAAAAAAACAAACAGGTTTTTTGCTCTGTGTCTGCATTAAACATTATTTTTCAATCTTTCAAAAGGGCCGGCTTATCTTGGTTAACTCCTTTCAGGAAGTCCCACTTACCTTGTTGCCAAGCAACATGATGACCACATCCTTCTGTGCGTACTCGTAGATTTCAGTCAGCCAGGCCTGCATAGCAATACACATGCAACACACACACACACACTTTGAAGGACAAGCAACACATCTGCGGTAGATATGTCTTCTCACAACCCACGCTATCGAAAGCCAGGAAATAAAAACCTCAAATGAACCCTTTTTTTAAATGTCTGAAATGTTAGTTTGTCTTACTCTGATGTTGTCAAAGGAGGCTTTTCTGGTGATGTCATACAGCAGCAGTAGAGCTGAAATGGAAAGGGCAGCTTTCATGATTCAGAACTGAGCTTTATTATTATTTAGCTTTATCCTGGAAAACGTAGAGAAAGATTGATTGTAACAGTTCAGACCAGTGGAGGACCAATATGAGCTTTTCATTGATGGAAGAAACACCAATAACTAGAGAGCAGAGCTGATGATGACTGATATAATGCCAATATACACTCACCGGCCACTTTATTAGGTACAACCGTTCAACTGCATGTTAATGCAAATTTATAATAAGCCAATCACATGTCAGTAAGTCAATGCATTTAGACAAGGTCAAGACGGTCTGCTGACGTTCAAAGTGAGCATCAGAGCGGGGATTCAAATGACTTTGTGTCATGGTTGTTGGTGACAGTGAGTATTTCAGAAAGCTGATCTACTGGGACTTTCACACACATCCATCTCTAGGGTGTACAGAGATTGATCCGAAAAAGAGAAAATGTCCAGTGAGCGGCAGTTCTGTGGATGAAATGCCTTGTTGATGCCAGAGGTCAGATGAGGATGGCCAGACTGGTTCAGCTGATGTAACTGACCCAAAAAACAAGAGCTCACCAAAACTGGCCAGTTGAACACTGGGAAAACGTTGCCTGGTCTGACGAGTCTCGATTTCTGCAGTGATATTCAGTTGGTCGGGTCATAGATCCATCCCGCCTTGTTGTATCAGCGGTTCAGGCTGGTGGTGGTGGTGGTGTAATGGTGTGTTGGATGTTTTCTTAGCACACTTTGGGCCTCTTAGTCCCAATAGGAAGACAATTTGGAAGACAAAAAGGGCCAAGCGAGGTCTACCCAATAAAGTTACCAATGAATGTAAATGCATATTTTAATAACAATTTACACAAAATTGCTCAAACGCAATGAACATGCATTTTTGGCGATATAAATGGAAATTTCCATATATCTATTTTTTTTTTTTTTACTGAACATCACTTTAAAAAAAAAAAAAAAAACACTTTTACTGATAATTTACTCACCCCCATGTCATCCAAGATGTCCATGTCAAAATAAGTTACATAAGTGTTTCCATCCATATTTAAGTGATCAAGTATCCGTTTATTAAAAACATAAAGCCACAATATGTAGGACTTTTGGATTAAAATATCCAAAAAAACACTTGAACAATGTTATATATTTTGTTGACTTGTGTACATATAATGGACTTCAATGGGAACCAAACAGTTCAAGGTCCAAATGAGAGTTTCAGTGCAGCTTCAAAGGGTTTTAAATGACACCAGACGATGAATAAGGGTCTTATCAAGGACCCTTCAAGTCATGTGTCGAAAAAAGATTTGTTCATTTTGATGAACGAGTTCGAACAGGAGAGTCACAAACGCTCATCACAGAACAGAGCAAGACGACCATTTGTGCTTATAAAACTTAAACTTTATGTATTTATTAAATGAGCGATCGTTTCACTTGATAAGACCCTTATTCATCGTCTGGAATCGTTTAAAGCCCTTTGAACAGTTTGGTTCCCATTGAAGTCCATTATATGGAGAAAAATCCTGGAATGTTTTCATCAAAAACCTTAATTTCTTTTCGACTGAAGAAAGAAAGACATGGACGTCTTGGATGACATGGGAGCGAGTAAATTATCAGTAAAAGTTTTTTTTTTTTTTAAAGTGAACTACTCCTTTAAAGCAAAGCAACAAAAACAAAACATTACCATACATAACATTAATATGTTTATTGAATTACTACACTGTAAAAAAAATATTGTTGGTTTAACTTAAAAAAGTAAGTAACCTGGTTGCCGTAAAATTTTAAGTTGATTGAACTGGAAAAAGTGAGTTAATACAATGAAGGAGATTCATTTAATCATCACAAACTCAAAATTATATGTTATCTGAACTAAATAAATTATTTAAGTTGATTTGACAAAAGAAAAAAAGGTTGTGACACTGTAAAAAAAAATATTATTGGTTTAACTTAAAAAAGTAAGTAACCTGGTTGCCTTAAAATTTTAAGTTGATTGAACTGGAAAAAGTGAGTTAATACAATGAAGGAGATTCATTTAATCATCAGAAACTCAAAATAATAAGTTATCTCAACTAAATAAATCATAATAAAGTTGATTTGACAAAAGAAAATATGTTGTGATAACAAATCTTGAAAATATTTTTTTTTTACAGTGTAAACATTTTATTATACTGTTACCACTTAAAAAAAAAAAAAGAAAAAAGATTGTCACTTGAGGCTGAACATCACAGTGATTTAACCAGTTTACTCCACAAGGACCGCCGTGACTCAAGGTCTCTCATGACGTACAGCTTTATTAAGACACAGCACCAATAATGAAGTCTATCAGACGGTGATGTGTCAGTGAAGGTGTGATATTTACCCTGAGCGTCTCTGTAGTACGCGTGAGTAACGCTGCGGAACCGCTCCTGACCGGCCGTGTCCCAAATCTGCAGGAGAGGAGCGTCAACAGCTTCATTTACACGTCAGGCACACATCAACACCAATCACATCCGGCCCTACACGTCTATTCAACGCGTGCCAGATGTGGACCGGATCTGGGCCGACACTAGCCTGGTTCAACCAGACTCTAGTTCATTTCATTGAAGTAAAATGAAATCGAGCGGAAGTGCGTAGGCGGGCGCAGCCAGGCTAGGCCGACACTATATTGCAGACGAAATGTGGCAAAGCGGGAAACCTGAAATGCATTTAGAATATTTTGATTTGTGATGTAATAAACCTTATCTTTGAACCGGCAGGAGGCCAAACCAAAGTCAGTTTTCTGAAATAAATGTGAGCGGTGAGCAAAACACACACACCTCTACTAGGCTAGAGCAGCGATGACATTTTAGTAATCCGTTATCTATCTGCCAGCAGACATCTGTTCAAGTCACATGACTTAAAACACCATCCAAGTTCAATACAGTCGGCATCAGCAAACACCACTAACCGGAGGTATAAATGTGTAAATAGATTATGAACTTGTGTTTGCTTACCTGCAGTTTGACCCTCATGTTATCCACAGTCACCACCTTATTCTACAGGCAACAGGAAGAAGAAACACCCATTAAAACCACACAATAATGAACAGTGAATACTTTGTTATTCAAGGAAATCACTCAATTTAGCCATACTAAAGTGAGAGCTCTAGCTGTGCTATTTTGCTTTTGTGTGGCTGGTCTCTCCACACAGACTTAATTATATAGCGAAGATGAAATAACAGACCAGCTCCCTGCTTAATTTCCTGTTGACGTCAGCCGTTACTTCCTTTGTGAGCGAAACGTTTTAAAAATCGCACCTTCTGCACTGAGAGGACCAGACTTATCTGATGTTTCCATGCACCAAATGGCAGTGCAATCAGAGACGTCAGTCACACAAATGGAAGTGAGATTTGCAGAGATGAATAATTATCATCCGCAGACATTCACATCCATCTACAGGAAACCATTTAGGCCCGACCAATCGTTCAGTGTAGTTAATGCTGACGGATCAAAAAGCGTGGGTGTTTAAATCTGAAGAGAGTCGTTTGTTCGCCGCTTTCTTGGCAGACGCGAATGAAAGCATGTGGATTTGTAGGTGCCACCAATTACACAACACTTGTCTGACTTAATGTTACCGTACATCATCTTTTAATTTCCATTATCAAACAGTTGTAACCCTCAGGCCAAACTGATGAAACGCTGGAGTGCTCCTCGTCTACGAGACGCTACAGCCTGTGCTTTGTTGATTTAGATTGTCGCTTTCTTGAGGCTCAGAAATGTATAAAGAATGGGCGTTTCAAACATGTACGACTTCCATGAACACAAAAGGACACATTTTGAAGACTGTTCAGGCTGCTCATTTACTGTACATACAAGGAGATGCAGTCAGATCCCTAATAATGACAAAAAAAACAATGAAAAGTGGTATATGTGACTTGTGTTGGCAGTTCATATGATAACTTCGAGTGCAGTGTTGATGTATTTAAAGGAGTAGTTCACTTTTAAAAAAAACTTTAGCTATAATTTACTCACCCTCGTGTCATCCAAGATGTCCATGTCTTTCTTTCTTCAGTCGGAAAGAAATTAAGGATTCCAGGATTTTTCTCCATATAAAGGACTTCAATGGGAACCAAACGGTTCAAAGTGCAAAAGACAGTTTTAGTGCAAATTGCAATCTGTTCAAATGGCTTTAAACGATTCAAGACGACGAATAAGCGTCTTATCAAGCGAAACAATCGCTCATTTAAAAAAAAAGTTTAAGTTTTATAAGCTCAAATGCTCGCCTTGCTCTGTTCTGTGATGCGCGTTTGTGACTCTCCTGTTCAAACTCGTTCATCAAAATGAACAAATCTTTTTTCGCGTCATTTGCTTCATTCAAGGAACAAAATGAACGAGTTGACTCAGGAAAAGATTCGTTCATTTTGATAAACAAGTTCGAACAGGAGAGTCACAAACGTGCACTGAAACGGTCTTTTGGACCTTGAACCGCTTGGTTCCCATTGAAGTCCATTATATGGAGAAAATCCTGGACTGTTTTCATGAAAAACCTTAATTTCTTTTCGACTGAAGAAAGAAAGACATGGACATCTTGGATGACATGGCGGTGAGTAAATTATCAGCAAAAGTTTTTTTTTAAAGTGAACTACTCTTTTAACGGAAACTAAAACTATAAATAAAAATTTGTTTTTGGTAATATACATTTTAAAAGAAAAACAAACCGCATCCTTTAAAAGGCATACCTCGGGTCTTTATCGACTTGGGACGTCATTCACTACCATCCTCCTCATTAATTTTTTTAAAGTTAGACATCAACCTTCTTAGTATTCCTCAATCTATTCATTATGAACAATATAACAAGAAAAATTAAATTATAAAATAATGCATGTTTTCCCATTTTCATTTTTGTGTTGTTGTAAAAAGTTTATAGGGTAACTCACAAATTGAGAATATTTTTTCTGCACAACAATAATTGATTCTTTGATGACCGAATAAGTGCAATTCACTTTTTTTCTCCAATGTCTGATACACTATGATGAAGTGACGTTTCACTCATAGTTACCGCAGGCAGAAAACAAAAGAATAGGAAGTATCATCAGCAAAACTTGAAATGATTTACTGTAGAGCAAGAACTGAACACTATCAAATATCAATGTCACGGTCACCTAATGGTGGATCTGATGAAGAAGCTGTCAAGCGATCAAAATATTGATTTTGAAGATGTTGAAAATTATATTTTTCGAAATTGGAAAATGAATATGGGCCAAATCCTGAATGAACTGAACTCTGACGAGGACACTAATGATGGTATAAAAACATCTGCTTAAACTGAAACCTTCCTCCAAATGGTAACAAAATATGTTTTGAGTTTTATATTATCCCGGTAGAGATACATCCGTGTTAGGTATAGATGTGGATCGCTAAAGACCCGAATATGTAATGACTGGCGAAACATTCATGCATTTAAAGGGTTAGTTCACCCGAAAATGAAAATTTGTCAGTATTTGCTCACCCTCATGTTGTTCCAGCCCCGTAAGACCTTCGTTTATCTTCGGAACATGAATTAAGATATTTTTGATGAAATCTGAGAGCTGGATCGGTCCTACATACTAGTCCATAGGCTTCTTAAGGGATTGAAACTTGCCGGCCTCGAAAAGTTATTAAAGACATTGTTAAGAGTCCAAGTGACTTCAGTGGCTCAATCTTAATTTTGCGTATTGTGATGATCTGTTGTGATCCGTCACACGCATCACACACATGACCAGCGTCGGCCAATAGTGAACCTACGTGTGATGTAGCTCTGCACAATTACACTAGTTTAACTGACAAGAGGCACAAAGAGAAGGAAGTGAATAGTTGAAATAAAGTCGTTATTTTTGTTTGTTTTGCACACAAAAACTATTCTTGTCGCTTGATAAAGTTAAGATTGAGCCACTGAAGTCACTTGGACTATTTTAACGATGTCTTTAATAACTTTGAGGCCAGCAAGTTTCAATCCCTCAAGAAGCCTATGGACTAGTATGCAGGAGTGATCCAGCTCTCAGATTTCAACAAAAATATCTTAATTTGTGTTCCGAAGATAAGCGAAAGTCTTATGGGGTTGGAACAACATGAGGGTGAGCAAATACTGACAAATTTTTTCGGGGGGTGGGGGTGAACTATCCCTCAGGGTTAAACGAACAGTTAAAATTTGTCTCAGCAATTAAAAATAATCATGCTAACTTATAGTACTAACATTTTGTTGTGTTCAATTCCATGTTTTTTTTGGGGGGGGGGGGTTGGGAGTCGACTCCCAACTGCAGGAGAATCGATTCCTCGGCTTCATTTACTTTACATCAAGACAGGGTCAGGAATAAAACAAGACCGCAGTCGTTATTAACAGTGTTGGGGGTTAATGCATTACAGTGCAAGTAATCAGATTACTGATTACTTGCAAAGTAATCTGATTACATAATCAGATTCCTTTTTTCCCCAAGTAATCCATCACTTTCAAATTTACAAAAGAATATCTGAACAACTTAGAGTAAAAGTAACTTTCCCCAACACTGGTTATTACACAATTGTTTTTTTTTCTCGAGCCTTAAATTCCCTTATTTAAACAAATTAGTGATGACATTACCTTGAAATAACGAGTATCTATCAAGTGATTCCCATACATCATTTTACACAGGAAAACGTCAAGGTCAAATATTATGTCAGGATGTAATTTAATTAATTCATCTCATTGTAACAATCGGGTGATGGCGCTAAACCAATTTTACGTTTATTGCATTAGGATAAATACACAAGTATCAATTAAACTACAAAGCTGGCACAGATGTATGTATAATAATTGCAAACTAAAGTTACTAAAGTGGAAAAGATGATTTTCCCATTCTGCTAAATTTCTCCTTTACCTAAAAAAGGCAGGTTTGGAGCAACAGGGGAGTAAATGACGGCGTAATGGTTCGGCTGCTTAAAGCACCTTCCAGGAAGTTCTTCATTAAAAAAAATGAAATTAGAGCACAGCACAACGCCATTTGAGAAGAACATGAACCGGTTCAATAAGATCGCAGGTATGTCTCTATTGTTCCTTCAGGCGCTCGTGCATATCTGACGGAGATGAAAACACAATTCTTTTATCGTGACAGAACTGCGCTCAAACAGAGCTCAGATGTCTCGTTCTTTCTCTAAGGGCAAAACCATCACAAGCTGCAGAACAAGATAAATTAAATCCAGTGACAAAATTGGTAGTGATGATTAGGCTCGGGAATTGAGAGATGCTTTTTCAGAACGCTTTCTGGAACTTGTTTCTTATTGAAGAATGAATTCAATCGAAATTTACGTGCGTCTAGGCCTATGACTAAAATTCTTCATTTATTCATTCCGTAGGACATTTGTCCCACAAAATGTAAAGGTAGAGGTAAAGTCCCTTCAAGGCAAGTCATTTCACTCAGCGATCATCTGAGTCGGGATACATCAAATTCTTCAAAGCTGTTCTCTAAGATTATACGATTGAAATCACCAATGAAATCTGACAACAGCCGTCTCTCATATGCTCAAATCTGATTGGCTGAGAGCCTTTTCCAGCCAGCGTGTCACCATGGGAACCGCTTCACGGTTTGTATCACTCCGCTTGCAGCATTTCTCACAGCGAGTGTCATGGTGGACACCATCATTTTACAAGTGTCCCGGAATGTAGTTTGAAGAGTTTTCTAGGCTAGAATGTAGTAATTAAGACATGGACGAGCCAATGAGCATGAAAAGTCTTAAAGGGACACTCCACCTCAGGAAAGATGAATGTGTATTTACAGTGTTGTAGTCGAGACCACCTCACTCGAGTCCGAGTCGACAACGAGACCAGAGAGAGTCAAGTCCGAGTCAAGACCGAGTCCATAGAGAGTCGAGTCCGAGACCAGAGACGGTCGAGTCCGAGTCGACCAGTGAGGGTTGATTACCTAATTTACTTTTATTTACTTAGAGAAATCCTTTTTTTTTTTTTTACTGAATTTACTTTAAAAAATAAAGTACCCGAGAGTTTAAAAAATATGATCAGTTTAGGGTAAAAAGGCCGCATAGTAGGTGGTGTTAAAAGTAATTTTATTACAATTTGTCATGCGCAGTTGCGCACTAGAAAATCACCAATCACTGGGCGTGTCAATCAATTTAAAGAAGAATTTTATTAACATACATTAATAATCATGAAAAATATTTTTAATTGAACTCGAGTGGACTCGGGAATAATTACGAGTCCTAAAAAAAAAAATGTTCGAGTACGAGTCAATTCCGAGTCCAAATGGACACGAGTCCATGACAAGACCAAGACCATTAAAATATGGTCTCGAGACCGAGTCTGAGACGAGTCCGAGTCTCGAGTACTACAACACTGTGTATTTATGTAGAAGAAATGTGAAATTATTTTTGAATTTGGAGCTTTCTAGACTGAGAAAAGCCAGAAAATGTATTTTTGGCTTATGTGGATGAAAGACAACAACTCCCAGAATGCACTTTCTTCGCTGCCCTAGGAGGCCACACCTACCGGTAACAACAAGTCTAGGCTACTAGTGAGTCTCCGTGATGAGTCTGCCTGAAAATATGTTTCAAGATCGCCCAAAATGTCCAGGATTTGGCTTTTGCGCTCTACAGTCGCCATTCATCATGTTCACTGTGGCGAGCGGGACGAGTGAGGGCCGCGGGAGAACGGCGCAAGGCTGGTGGCGTGATTACCGATGAGTGACACCTGTGAGACGCACCGGTCTCGTATCTCTCAGCGGGGATTTTCTTAGCAATGTTAAAATGCACATCAACCGATCACTTGTTTAGCGTTCATGTAAACACTACATTCAGATTCACCAATCAGAATGAATTCAGTTAGATTGAAACAAAAGCTGTACATGTAAACAATGAATGGCGACTGCAGAAAGCAAAAGCTGAATCCTGGACATCGATGGCCGGGCATGTCCGGGAAAAAGAGGACGGTAACCCCTAAAGTTACTACTCAGCTTTCTCCACAGAACAAGAGCCTGCTAGCTTAGCTTCCAAAACAAGATGGCTGACACTATGTGTAATCCCAATCCTCCATAATGCATCCGTCCGCGTGTTCAGTCCCAGACAGCAAACATTAAATCAACGTGGAAACGACGTCTCTCATGACATCGAAACAATGTTGATCTGGCATTGTTTTGCTCGTCGAATTAACGTTGAACCAACGTCAGACGCGGCGTTCTTCAAAGCTAAATGAAAATCGAAAATTGGTTTGCTTTCCTAACGTTGAAACAACGTTGATTTCAAGTTGATTTTTCCGTAAGTTTTGATGAATGACGCGTCTGACGTTGGTTCAACGTTAATTCGATGAGCAAAGCAGTGTCAGATCAACGTTGTTTCGATGTCATATTTCCACGTTGATTCAATGTCAGTTTGCGATCAAGGGTATCTTTGTCCTTATTTACAAAAAGTTTCTGCCGGTGAAATCAGACGCACTGGCACTAATCTGTGATTGGTCTGTTAGCACATTAGGCCCAACCCCCTATGAGCGGGTTTGAAAGGGTGGGATCTAGTGCTTGTAGTCTTTACAGAAATCCCCCCCTCTTACACTTTCTCCATCAATGACGTAAAATGATGATTTTACATCATTGTAGGAGGAAGCGAAAACGGTAAATAGCAGATTTTTCTCGTCTCAGGGGAAAGGAGAGGGTGTTGCACGACCATTCAATAGTACAACTGGGTTTCTAACAATGGAAAGCTTAATACAAATGGGTGGAGTGTCCCTTTAAGATCAGTTTCTTTAGCGGCTGGTGATTGGCTCTTTAATTTGGAAGGCGGGACTTATTCCAACATATTGCGGGTTGCACTTTCTCCCATTCATAAGTAAACACGAGTGCGCCATCTTTGGAAAGTCCAATATTTTCAGTGAATAATTAAAACTTGAATCTGTTCCTCATTTAGAAAATTGTGCTTCTTTTACAGTGGGGTTTGAGAAAAGACAAGACAACCAACAAATCAAACCCTGGGTCATTAAATTCTTTACTGTTTCCGTTCCTATAGACCTTATTCAGAGCAGCGCCATGACAGGTATGAAAGTGAGGCTGTGAGGGATAGTCTTACCGTGTTTCCAATGGCATCCGCTGTAAAAAGCTGAATAAAGCTCCTAGATTACTTACAATTTTCCACAGCTTACTTTGTCAGGAGTTTTTTGTCAACTGAAATGTCTTGGAAAGACATTTTTCCAGTGTTTCATAAGCAGAACAATCCGAAAACACGTTAAATAACAGTACAGCCCATTGAAGAGATGCAAGTCTATCCCTCACAGCCTCGCTTTCATTCTCATTAAAAATCAAAGATGGCGCTGCCGTGAATAAGGCGTATAGTGATTATGATATATGACTATAGGGTTTTCATTAGACAGTTGCTCTAGGAAACCTGCTTGATCCATCCAAGTCATAACCTATTATTTGAGAAATGGACAAATAAATGGCATCAGCTTCAAGGACCTTTTGACACTGGAAAGGACATCGATTTAAGAAAAACACATCTTTCATGGCCTCAGGCTACCCAGCATAAATCAACCATAGGCATCAATGTGTTGTAATGGCTTTCCATTTCTCTGGCATCAGACTTGCTCCGCTCTGGCTCCCACACATCCTCATGCTGAGCAAGTGCTACAAGGAAGAGCCCAAAATAGACACAGGCTATAGTGCTGCCGTTGAGCCATTCAAAAAAAAAAATACCAGCACTGAAACGCCTCACTGTTTCCCTGAGCCACGGCACATAAAATGCTTCATTTCCGACTAATTTTATTCGTTGTTGGCAGGCAATCAAAGAACGAGGCTTTTTGAACTTCGTAAAGACACCTTCTCTCCCAAAACATGGCACTTTCTCCTCGATTCTGACGAGGCCACATGCAAAACCTCGACAGTTTCAAGGTCTTTAGCCAACCTTCACTTGCCTGCAAAAACACACACTGTGAAACCAAACTGACTGTCTTGGCTTGAGGGCAAATATCTATTTGTGGAGCATGACAAACTTTGTTTTCCTCCAATAAACACACGTGCCATTGACGGCAACTGTCAGAACAGCCTCTGCAATAACAACTACTGATGTGTTTACCGTGATGACTCAAAAAAACAAACACAAAGCCACTCAAACTCTTTCTCCAAGAAAAGAAACTAAATATATGAATGACTCATCTTGTACTAAGGGGCGTACACACTTTTTGTTTTAGTCCAATCAGATGCTCTCTTCAATGAGAATGCCCCTAAAATAACAACTAGCAATTTTTTTAATGGGATGGGCTCACATGGGGTCTTTAAAGTTGTGATCAGAGAGAAGCATAGCAACAGATATTTTCTTCGGAATTGTGACGAGTGTAACTTGGTCTATGTATCGATTGTGATTTGACTTTTTTTAAGAGGGCATTGCTCAAAAAAAATTAAAATGCAAGCTTGTTGTCAATGGTTAAAGTCACTGTAGCGTCCCAATGAAGTGCTTTGGAACGAGCAGCTTCGTATGACGCGTTAACGTAATTTCCACTGAAACAGGAAGTTACAGTAAGACATTCCACGGCTCCTCCCCCTTTTCAAATAGCCAATAGCGTGTAGTTTACCTCACAGACGGCAAGTCGTACTTGACAGCACCATGGAAATGAAGCCGAGCGCTGATGATACGTTAGATTCAATAGTACATGAGTGAATACATTCTAGCCATTACATTTTTAAAGGGGGGGTTGATTGCGATTTAACTTTTTTGATTTTAAATCTGTTGGTGCATGAACAGTATCTGCAAAGTTGGAGCGCTGAAAGTTCAGTGTAAGCAGAGATATCGTGTTTTTAAAATCAGGAAGTATATTGCCTACAAAAACGACTGGATTGGGACTACAGCCTTCCCACGGACGCTGTACTTCGTCAACAATGGATATAATTAATGTTTGATTATGTTCCTGAAAATGACGATCGTAATCTAGCTCTCTGTGCTGCGCATTTACGGAAGACAGCTTCCAGAATCTCCACGAGTTCAACACTGGATTCAACAAGAATCTGTTACTAAAACATGAAGCAGTTCCAACTTTAAAACCAGAGGCAGCAGTTGTCGGGCCACAACCTGTAAGTAGGCGAAGACTTCATCATTTTAAATGTATTTGCATGTATAATTTCAGACATAATATTTTAGTTTTATCAAATGCCAGCGCTGGCTTTATAGCCACTAGGCTAACGTTACTAGTTATGCTATTTTGTGTCTGCGACGCGTGCAAATATTACGCACCTGAATTTTGTTTATGTACTAATTTTATAAATGTATTTTTCATGTATATATACTTTATGGTGTTATTTTTCGATTTGATCGAGAACGTAAACCAATGCCAACGCTGTTTGTGTTTATAGTAGCCAGTCAGTTCGATGCTATTGTGTAAGACAAACGTGTATAAGGTTAAAAATATAAGCAAATTACCATTCAGAAACGTTTGTAAGAGCCGTGTGTGGTGAGGTTCTGCTCGCCTCTCTTCATCGCCGCTTTCTCGGTCTGATTCTGGCTCATACTGATACTGCAGTATCGACACCATTATTTACATTTGACAGGAACACATACGCAACTTTCGCTC
The DNA here is from genome assembly GCF_016745375.1 of Pimephales promelas. The sequence continues at coordinate 1,139,107 of NW_024121125.1, forward strand.
GTAAAGGTAATGGGCGTGAAGTATCCGGACAACGTGAGCGACAGTTTAGCCGATCTGAGCCCACTGCCTGTTTCTGGGAGAGCGGTTTCATAGGCTCAGGAAGTCGTTCAGAGGACAGAGGAGAGCGCGGCTTACAATAAAGGTGAAATTTATGAAAAATAAGACTTTAAAAAAAAAAGAAAAACCACAAATACATGTTATATTGTTATATTGCACCCCATAAACACAATCATGCAAAGTAAAAAAGCAGTAAACCCAACGAATCAACGAACAGATGGAAAACGAAATAAAACTTGAGCGTTTAAGTAAGCGAACACACACATCTCCCAACATGACATCATGACTTTTGCGTAAACATACGCGCCACTTTCGAGTCAAGTGGTGTGTTATCTCTATGCATTTTGAGCTATCCGCGTGTATGCGTGTATGTCTACGCCATTAACGTCCGAGTGATTCCGCGTGTCTGTACACGCCGTCAAATGTCCGCGCGAAACGAAGCAAAATGTAGATCTACATCTGGGGAGCGATCTTTTTTTTCCTAGGATGGTAAGGGAACAGCCATAAATGCCATTAACCCCAGTGACGGGTAGGTTTAGGGACAGGGTTGAGGTAAGTCATATATTTATATATACAGTAATAACGTTAAGTCAACGGCGTTCATAAACACGCTGAAAGGCGATTATGCGTCTTGATAGCACGGCAAAAATGGAAATACGAATTGGCGTGTCATACACACGCTACTTCATGAGATCAGTCTGCATCTCCAACACATATCGCTCCGTGACTTGTCAACGGTCGCTTTGGCCAGGTGTTTATAGCATAGGGGGCGGGGCTTCATATTCTAGAGAGCATTTGATTGGACAAAAGTGTGAAGAGAAGTGTGATGAGATTGGACAAAATGTGATGAGAAGCTGAAGTTCGCGGTGATGTCATAAAAATACGTGATCCATTTTAGCGGAAGTGAATTTCAAGTTCTGAATGGTTATATCTCCTAAATGTGAATTTTGTCCATTGTTTTGGAGCACACCACAGCTTATACATAACCTCAAGGCTAACATTCATACCAAAAGCTAAAAATAGTAAATTCTATAAATTTACAAATTTACAATTTTTGTAAAAGTACATTTTGATTTCACGGGGCGTTTAAGAAAGCGACGGGGTTTAAATGGATTACATGATGGGAGAAGTCCTGTATACGTCACCAGAGAGAAGTCTGACATTTAAAAAATAAATAAATAAATAAATAAATAAACATATGCCTGCATGAAACGAATTGAATAGATTACATTTCATGCCACCCAAGGTAAATCTTGTTTCCTCCCCAACAAGGGCTGGCAGGCGCAGTTCAAGGGCCAAAATGTCATGGGGCAACTGGTTAATCATTTAGCCAGACTGAAACGTGAACGAGCATCAGATGGGCCTGTTAAATCCGAACACTCCCAAGACGTCTGGAGTGTACAGAGACTTCGTGGAGAGGCTGGTGGACCAATAACACTTGAAGACCACAGAGATTTGCACAGTTAAACGCCAATGGACCGTGAACACACACACACACACACACACTGCATGATGGAGTGTCTGAACAGCTTTTTGATTAGATGCTGACACTAAGTGTTAAACGGATCATTTTCCAGCAATACATTTTAATAATCTACTTGTAATATTAGATTTTGAGGAATATTTTCCTCCCTCTCACTGACCCTGAAGATTATGAGGGACATTTTTTTGGATCACGAAAGAAGATGTATTTGGAGAATGTTGATAACCAAACCAATTTGGTGCCCATTGAATGGACAAAAACAAAGAGATTTCTCTAAACATTTATGTTCCTTAGATAAAGAAATCATGCATGTTTGGAATGACATAACTGAATAAAGGACTGAATTTTTCAATTTTGGGGGAATTATCTATTTAACCCTCTGACAGTATTCGGTCATTCTTGACTGAAAAGTGGAAATGTTTTGTACGGAGACCAAACAAAATCTGACTGAAAGCTTACTTTATAATATTAGCTAATATCAAGCTCAAATTTGAAACAACTTGTTTAGATATATGGATTGATCTTCAGGCAGTTTTAATGTAAAACATGTTTTGAGAAAATATAGCCTATATTTGATGTAAAAATGGAAAATAATACTTTTGTGAATCTTCATAACCCTAAACGGTAACACTTAAGGGGTGTTCATAAGACTGACATGACACCTTGAAGTAGGGTTTATGTATGTTTGACAACTGTCATTAAGTGTCTTTCACTCAATAATGACATTTTGAATGCAAATATGACATTGTTTGAGATGTCTTTGTTATGACATCTTGACATAAACCATAAATTCATAACCTGTCAGTGTCTTTGTCACGACAACATGACATTAAATTAAGTTAAACTGTCATGTGGTTGGCTTTGACATTGGCTGTCATGAGGCCATTATAACTGTGTCATGAATATTTACTACAGTGGTACAAAATGAACGAATCTTTTTCCGAGTCAATTCGTTCGTTGAATACACCAAATGACTCGTAAAGATTCGTTCATTTTGATGAACAAGTTCGAACAGGAGATAACAAACGCGCGTCACAGAACAGAGCAAGGCGACCATTTGAGCTTATAAAACTTAAACTTTTTTTTTTTTTAAATGAGCGATCGTTTTGCTTGATAAGACCCTTATTCATCGTCTGGAATCGTTTAAAGCCCTTTGAACAGTTTGCACTGAAACTGGACCTTGAACCGTTTGGTTCCCATTGAAGTCCATTATATGGAGAAAATCCAGGAATGTTTTCATCAAAAACCTTAATTTCTTTTCGACTGAAGAAAGAAAGACGTGGACATCTTGGATGACACGGGGGTGAGTAAATTATCAGCAAAAGCTTTTTAAAAAGTGAACTACTCCTTTAAGAATGCGTCGTTTTTTCAGCTTCGTTTCAATAAATATTACTTTTGGTCAAGAGAAGAGCTTTGAGCTCCGACACTTACAAATACATCAAGCACACTTATTTAAGGACCCTTTTAAACAATATGAAAATGTTGGGAAAAGAGAAGCAAACCAGCTCGTTCCACTGCCGGCTCACCCTAAAGTCTATCCCCACTGTCGCAATGAAGTTGCCACCCAGAAAGGCACCATCTTTAAAGCGCACCAGGACGCAGGTCTTCCCCACTGCCGAGTCTCCCAGCAGCATCACCTAAAGGCATCGGGTCAGAGACAGCTGTTAGGCCTGCAACCCTACCATTACACACATCCCGCTTAGGTGTAATGAGCTCCAACACCATGTTAAAGTCAACATGAAATGACGTTCACTACCCACTTCACTTCCATCAAATTATACATTTCCGAGCGGAACGAGGCAAAAATGTGAGGTAGGAATCTGTTATATACATCAAGATTGGGAAAAGTGTCTCTACTTAACGGGTTTTTGAAGTGAGAATAACTGCTGCGTTTACATGGACACCTTTTGAATTGAATTTCGAATGTCGCGTTTACATGAACGCGAAATAAAGTGATCGGGTTGACGTGCGCGTTTAGATCCCCATGTTCAAACTACTGTCAGCACACATCCAATTATTTGTGTATCCGATTAGTATCTGATCTAAGGGCCCGTCCACACGAAGACGCGTTTCGCCGTATACGTTTAAATTTTTATCGTATTGGCGTTTCGTCCACACGGATCCGGCGTTTTGGGAGAGTGAAACTGCTATTTTTTGAAACCAGGTCCCAAAGTGGATAAATCGAAAAAACTAAACCCTTGCGGTTTCGTGTGTACAGCCAATCCGTATATTTTGTGAAACGATGATGTCATCACATCACGTGTCGGCTGCGTCACACGCCATCTTCGTCTTCTTCTTGGTTCGTATACAGCGTGCAAGGTTATGCGCATGCTCAAAGTCTTCTTCTCCGTGTATAGTGTATCTCTGTGGCAGAATTACAGCGCCCCATACTGGTCTGGCATATATACTACACCGTTTTCAGTCGGGTTCAGTGGTTTCGTGTGTACGCAGATATTTTTTGAGACGACGCCGTGTTTACAGATATTTTTTTAGAACGAGGAAAAAAATAAAAATCGGATAGGGAACGCACCGGATTTGTGTGGACGTGGCCTAAAATGATTGACGTCCACATTGTGTATCGCGAATGCGACGAGTGTCCATGCTATGACACTCGTTGGTTTCTATGGCAATGACATTGGATTGGTGGGTGAATGCCAAATAAACAACAGCAACTGCAACACGGAGAGGGATTGCAATAGAGATGTTAGCGGTGTCTGAAATCGCTCCCTATCCACTATATAGTGCTCTATATCGGGTGTCGGCCATTTTGTAGTGGTGTCCGAATTCTGAGTGAACGACATCATTCCCTACATTCATTCACTACTTTTACCCACAATCCTCTCTGAATTCGAGTGTACATTCGATGTACACTTGCTGAAGCCCTATTTCCCACAATCCAATGCGGAGAGAACTGAGATTACATTACATCCAGTGGAGGATTTGAAAAATATCCGTTAATCGTCGTTTTGAACATAATAACGGTCGCCGGAGGGCGCTCGACGACACGCCATCTGTGAACGTGAGAGTTGGTACAATTTCAGTCGATGAAACTACAAAGCTGGCACGGAGGTATAATTACAAAATAAAGTCATTATGATTGTTATTGTTGTTAATATTATTTTATAAAGTAGGTAATGTAAGATAAAAGGAGTTTTATCAGTATGCGTGACGAAGCCTTTTCTGCGACAGCTCCAACTCTCCGACGCACAGTGTAAACGTCAGCGTCCGAATTCACTCACTTCATCTCGTTCACTCCTTGCAGATATAGTGCACTCAAATGCCATACACTATATAGGGATTAGTGAATGAGTGAACGAGTGAGCGGTTTCAAACACAGCTGTTGTATTATTCACAACATGGCAGCGTGTAGCCGGCTGATGCGAGAGGCTTTATTACGTGCCGTCGTCTCCGTCGGTTTACTACCGGTCCATTCAAACGCTCCCGCTACGTTTTTTTAAAAACACTTTCAAACTCTCCCGTGCCTTGATCATTGTAGCCAATCACAGACGTATCCGATGAGCGCGTGAACACAATGGCCAATCAGCGCCTAAAGTTTTTTTTTGACAACTCTAGTCGTAATTTTCTGCTCGTTCGGCACTTTGCAACAACACAACCTTGTTTCTACAGCGACTTTCAGCATGTTCACATTTTACACGGCATGAGCAAGTCACATAACCCGATCAGACTGAAGATATGAATAGGGTTTCAAACCACATAAGGATGTGGCTCGAAACGGATTTGTATTTCATGAGATTTTTGTTGTTGTTCACACTAGCTAAATCTGACTGGTTTCAATCGGATATTCACAAAAATCAGATTTGGACTGACAGTCTCAACTGGTCACAACTCAGATAGCAAATGACATCTGGCCCAGTTGTGGCCCATATATCTCTCATTCTTCTGGCCCACTTACCGCATAGAGCGACGACGATAACTCGAGTGTGGCTGGCAATACGATACATATCCGGGCCTCATCCGGGCCAACTATGGCACAGTTCTGGCAAAGGAAAAGGTTGTATCTGGGCCACACACAGCAAGCCACAATTCACGTTAAAACCAGCTTGATGTGAGTGGCCCATCCTAGACAGCAACATAGTGTCGGCCCAGATCCGGCCCACATCTGGTACGTGTGGATTCAATGCAAACCAGATGTGGGCCGGATCTGGGCTGGCACTATGTTGCTGTCTGGGATATGACCTTTTCTGCTGCCAGATCTGAGCCCAGATGTCCGGATATGCATCCCAGACAGCAACATAGTGCCGGCCCAGATCCGGCCCACATCTGGTACATGTGGATTCAATGCGAACCAGATGTGGGCCGCCACTATATTGCAGTCTAGGATGCTATTAGAAAATCTTCAAATTATAATAGATTTTTTGACATGTATGAATACAGTTTCCCGCTGTTTGCGCATGCTAACTACTTTTTTTTTCTTTGTTTGTTATAAAGAACAATATATGTCTCTATTTCAGATCCCAATTAAGAGACGACAAGCACATAATTGTGCCGTGCTGCCTATATTTATCAAGCAATAGAAACACCCCTTCCCGAGTCCAAAACAAGACGCCTGAGGATGAGAGTCTGAAGCGAGGACTGGTGGGACGTTCCTACTGCACTTCACAGAAGATGAGGGAAGGAGACTTTTAAAATTACACTTTATTCAACAACGGCTACTCTTTCCACACATGATATGTGCACTCGATCGGAATTAGAAAAGGTTTCAAACATCCCTTCAATCCGAATGAAATTTTAATCGGATTTAACCAAATCATTACCGATTGACATGGTTCCAATTAAAAGCTGATTATTAGTAGGGTCCATGTAAAAACAGCTGGTGACAAATCATGCACACTAAAACCAGGAACAAGTATTGAAGGTCGTTTCTGCCTGTATGTTGACTTTAACACCAACACAGTTGTTTCAAAAGGAGTAAATGCATTGTAACGAACAGGAAACTGAAATTGTGAAATAAGTGTTTACCCAATTGTGTTTTAGTGGTATTGCATAATATTCTTCTCTAGTAGTCTATTGCTCAACTCCGACATTTTATTTATTTAATTAGTTTATTTTGTCAGGGACAATGAAAAAAAAAATACATTAATCTAACGAAAATATGTTTTGTACCAGAGTTAGCGAATGCTAATTTTTCTTATTGGACTAAAATTCATAATTTTCGACATAATCTCCTTTGGTGTATTAATGCAATTTAATTTCAATTAACTCAAATATAAGGCAAACATGTAACTTACTTTAAATTAAACCAACACTTGATTTATTTATTTTTTAAGGTGAACCGATGTTTTATATCATTGCGTCTCTTCAGAGAGTGGGTTTTTAAATGCGTAAAAATGACTCCTTGGGTCAGTATTTATCCTCCAGTGCGTAAAAGTCAAATATGCACATAACTCAAATACTAAAAAGCATGCATGAAAAGACAAATGGTGATATACTGTGTATAGCGTAACTTTTAAAAAGGAGAGAAAGCTATTTTATGTCAATCATTTTGCGGAGGTGATAAATATACTGCGTTTGGTCCAAAAGTAACCAGTTGAAAGAATCGATATTGCACTATTACACTGTAAACTACTGTTTATCATGCATGTTTGCAGCCGTTTAAAGTGAATTCTGATAGTTGCATGGCGGTTAACATGCCTTTGCATTGTTGAAAACTAAGTCATTTCAGCACGCGCGCTCGCGCGCGCCACAGGTGCCAACTAACACAGGGCACATGTTTCAGACACAACAATCATGATGACAACAATGCATTATACAGACAATAAAAAAATAACTCACACCTTGAAGGCAACATCGAAATACTCATTGACCGAGGCGCATCGCTCCAGCATATTTCTCGACGTTCCGTTTTGAAGCCCATTCTCCACCAGTGCTGCTTTTTTAATTGACATCGCGGAAACAAATAGCGAGGATGTTTTGCTTTCGATGTTCTTCTCGAGACGCGCCGCGGTGACTATATCACAAACGCATCACATAGTGCACCTAAAACGCGCCCAAACTTCATCGGATGCTGGCGGAGGATGAGGATGGAGATCAATGAGCATGAAGAAGCACAAAACATGCATTTATCCGAAGCGCGTCCTCTTCATATTAACGCGCAAAGACGTAAAACACATGAGCGTTATCGCTCAGTTGCGCGCATAATCACGCACAGCAAAGAAACAGATCGCTCCAAAACACACATGAGCAACAGGCTCCCTTGGGTCACACTCACACACACACACACAGGTGCGAGATCACACTGATTGAGAGGAGGAGACCGTCCAATGACAACCATTAAGCGACGTGACAATTCTAGACGCGCCCATTGTAGGCTACGCTACCGCGAGCGCGCGGCTATGTTGATTTAACGCGTTGTGGTTTTGGTCGCGTCGCGTCTGTTGAGGTGCAAACGCTTCCCAATGTGTTTTCTCGTGTGTCATTAACCCTTTATTTCTGCAGGGGGCGCTTAAGGGCCCCGAGAGCCAAATCCTCAATCCAACCTCGTTCAAATCTCAGGGGATTTTAGGCTTTATCGGAGACATTTGCGCACAACGCGTTATAATCATTCAAATCTACTAATTCTATTCATTGAAAACTGACATGCAAATGAAAATGCACCCAAGCGATCTCTAAACTAATGATTAAAAAAGGCCCTCACGAACGACTGTGATTGGTCCATCCTACACAGTGCTGTGAAGAGTATCACGTACCACGTGACAACAGTGTCTTTGCATGGTGCTTCAGAAGATCTGGACATGAATCATTTATGTCTGAATATTAATGCTGAGAACATTTAATAAACGTCCGTGAATTGAAAATACAAACTCAGGCGTTCAAGTAGCCTATATGAATTGTTGTTTGGAAACGCCATACCTGACCAATTAGAGTAAGAGGCACATCACAAGCCCCGCCCACTTCTGAATTTAAACGTCCATTCTACCATTTTATTTTGTTTGTGTGTGTGTGTGTGTGAGAGAGAGAGAGAGAGAGAGAGAGAGAGAGAGAGAGAGAGAGAGAGAGAGAGAGAGAGAGAGAGAGAGAGAGAGAGAGAGAGTTTCGCCGAATATGTGTGGTTTGTCGCGACGACTAACCTGCGGCTAATGCAGATGAGGTTTGACACAATGCAGAACAAAATATCAAATCTAAGCTGTAGTTTTGAATAACTAACGTTACCTGACATATGAACACCTCTTTGCAGTTTCATTCGTGTTCAGGGAACTTCCAGCTGCAGGCGTCTGTATGATAACATGACTAAGTCCATTAAGTGGTAGTCTATATAAATAATTCCAATGGTGTATTTTACAACTTCCTTAACATAACCCCCCGCCTAGAAGGTTTCATAGACAAGATTTAAGCATCTAGTCCTATGCTAAAATGCATGTTTGAGCTGTTTTAACTGAAAGCAACTTGCACTGGCATGTCAAGATGCACTAATGTTTTTTTGTTTTGTTTTTTAGGACACGTTTATAAAAGCTACTTAAATGCCCGTAATTGAACGAAGGCCTAATCCTGGTTTAATCTTATCCCTGTTTGTGAAACCAGGCATTTGTGTTACATTTTAGTTTATTGTTTTTTTTTTTGAAAGCGTGTGTTTAGTGCGCCGCCTACTGACCAACTAGTGGAGCGACATCAGTGCCAAACAGCAAAGTTATAGGCCTAATAAAACATTATTTAGGGGGGAAAAAACACAGCACTTTATTATTGGATGATTTTTAACAGTAATGTTCCCCCCCTGTTAATAATATTGTGCTGGAATGACTGTAAGGACCGTCTGTTATACAAATAATAATAATAAAAAATCTCATATGCTTTGTAGCTATAATCAATATCTGATAAAGTAAATCGATGTTCTGGGTTTTTTTTCTACTTTAAGCTCAGTCTTAGCACACTCTGCCCTGAATAGGTAGGATATTTAATCATACTTCCAAAGTATACTCTGATAAAGTTATGCACACATATTAAAAATACTGACACACACACACACACACACTGAGACTTATTACAAAAATGTGATGAAAAACAACAAACAGTGATGAACCAAGCGAGGCCATTCAGATCCCTCTGTAATTATAATCAGAGCCCCAATAAAAATGATAATTATCCTATTATTGTAATCTGACTCTGTGTGCTGAGAAACCCCGTCGGCTCTGCGGGGAGTTATGACAGAAGATATGAAAGCAAATCCAGCAGGCAAAGCCAACATGGAAGCTATTGATATTTGTGCCAATCAACATTTTCAAAGATATGAGTTTAGCTTTTATGATTACTCGGGAAAATCATTGCGCAAAGCCTAAATTTATGCTTAATATAGCCTGAACATAAATGCAATAATATAACATTATATGTGATTTGAGGAAAAGCACTTACTTCTTACTTTCCCAGCAGTTTTGTTCACTCAAATCACAGTCAAAGAATTAAATCTAAAAGACAAACTTAATGCAGGATCTTTATCGGCTATATAATTCCATAAAGAACCTTTAACCTCCTCAGAATCTTTTTCCATTCCACAAAAGGTTCTTAATACTGTGAAAAAAGATTCTTTAGGTTATTAGAATGTTCGCTGCTCACTGAAAGGCTCATTCTTTGGGAACACCGAAATAGTTCTTCTAAGGCAGTGCAGGTTGTTGTTGACAAAATAACCTGCACTGTAAAAAAATATTTTCATGATTTCACTGTAAAAAAAAATATATTTTCGAGATTTATTTTCCAGTTCAATCAACTTAAAATTTTAAGGCAACCAGGTTACTTCATTTTTTAAGTTAAACCAACAATATTTGTTTTACAGTGTTGTAATCACAACATTTTTTCTTTTGTCAAATCAACTTAAATTATTTATTTGGTTCAGACAACATAATATTTTGAGTTTGTGATGATTAAATCAATCTCCTTCATTGTATTAGCTCAATTTTTCCAGTTCAATCAACTTAAAATTTTAAAGCAACCAGGCTACTTAATTTTTAAGTTAAACCAACAATATTTTATTTTTTTTACAGTGTAGTAATCACAACATTTTCTTTTGTCAAATCAACTTAAATTATTTATTTGGTTCAGATAACATATTATTTAGAGTTTCTGATGATTAAATTAATCTCCTTCATTGTATTAACTCAATTTTTTCAGTTCAATCAACTTAAAATTTTAAGGCAACCAGGTTACTTACTTTTTTAAGTTAAACCAACAAGTTTTTTTTTTTTACAGTGTTGTAATCACAACATTTTTTCTTTTGTCAAATCAACTTAAATTATTTATTTGGTTCAGACAACATATTATTTAGAGTTTCTGTTGATTAAATCAATCTCCTTCATTGTATTAGCTCAATTTTTCCATTTCAATGAACTTAAAATTTGAAGGCAACCAGGTTACTTCATTTTTTATGTTAAACCAAAAATATTTACAGCGTGGTAACACTTTACTGGTTCATTAATGTATTAACTAACATGAAATAACATGAGCAATATGTGTTACTGTATTTGTTCATCTCTGTAAATAAAAACACAGCTGTTCATTGTTTGTTCGTGTTAGTTCACAGTGCGTTAACTAATGTTAACATGATTTTAATAAAGTATTATACTGAAATTAACATTAACAAAGATTAATAAATGCTGTATAAGTGCAGTTTCCTTATTAGTTCATGCTCACTAATGTAGTTAAGTAATGTTAACTAATGAACCTTATTGTAAAGTGTTACCAAAAACCTTTTTTTATAAATTCCATGAAATTAAAATACAGTTTAAATAGTATTTAATGAAAAGTATGATTATAGGGTGAATTGTCCTAATGTGGGACATTTTTTGCACTTCAGACTTCTGTGACATATTGCGATGTGTAACCAAAACATTAAATCCACACCCAATACCATTTTAAAAAGCCCAGTATGTGTCCTAATCAAATAAAAAGAGAAAATTCAGATAACCCATTCAGAAGAGAAATTATAATGCTCTTATTGCAAGTTGTCTGAGACAATCTGCAGCTTCCTAATGTGGGACACTGAAAATCTATGATAAAATACCAAAAATCACATTGATACATGTAGAATAGTCAAACCTTAACTCTTAGTTAGTCATTTTCTGTGTTATGAATGAATTAAACATGTAAAATAACAAAATATTTTGTTATGTTATCCATTTCCAGTAAACCAGTATCACAATCCATAACAAGAGCATTATATCAGTTATAATGGATTTGTAAAACACTTAAAAACTTTGGAGCAAAATAATTTGGTATAATTACTACTAAAAAAATAAATGTACAATTGAAGAGTTCAGATGCAAAAACCTCTAAGCGCCATTTGAAATTTTTTTCTAGAATGATAATTTTTATCAAGCTTGTATATTTAAGTTCAGTAATTTCACTTAAATGACAATTCATAGGTAATCTTCATCCCCATTTAAGTGAAATTACTGAACTTAAATATACAAGCTTGATAAAAAATGATCATTCTAGAAGAAAATTTCAAATGGCACTTAGAGGCTTTTGCATCTGAACTTTTCAATTGTCTCTGTTTCCTCTTTACCAAAACAGCATAAGAAACCCCTTCTTTAAACGTACTGATAAAATCGTTACATGGATAATATTTATTAATTATTTTACAGTGAGTTTCTTTGACTGATTTATTAGGAATTACATATTTATTAATATCTGACCACAGATTCTGATTTCCTGTTTCCATTTCATCAATGCCTTCGGTGAAACATTTTTTTTCTTTAGTTTTGTCTAATATAAACATTATTCATAATTTTATTCAAATAAAATAATATAAAAAAAATGTTTAAAACATGCCCCACCACACATTTTGACTCAGTGAAGTACTGTCCCACATTTGAAGACCACATTTCCTAATGTGGGACACTAGGAAATTTGATAAAAATATCAAATATATAGTTTTAACACATAAAGTTACACTATTTCTTGATGGACAAACATTTCATACGCATATTGAGCTAAAAAGTAGTTGTTTAAAATGTATTTAACTCCTTAACATGTTATTGACCTTCGGATGGTCTTCACACATGTCTGTTTGATGGTTGCTCCACCCTCAAATATGATTGGACATTTGATAGATCACATGACACCACAGCTTTGTCTAACCCATAGTTTCACTGTCATTCATGTATTTATGGGGGACCTACAAACACTAGACCTTAGGTGTCCCACATTAGGGAAATTCACCCTATATTTAATATAAAGTTTTAATATTAAACTGAGTAAAAGTGTCTAGTTTTGAGGATGCTTGTTTATTTAGTGATGTCCTCTGTCTAGCGTGAGGTGTGTGTGTGACCTTCTGCTGAGAGACTCACCGTGAAGCCAATGCCCACAGTGGCAGTGAAGGATCCTGGGATGAATTTACCCTGGTCAAACTGCACTAACAGAGACGTCTTCCCCACTCCGCTGTCTCCAACTAGTATAGTCTGCAACAGACGGACATGAACAGATGGATGGTCATGATGATGGAGATAAAGGTATTGTGACGTACGTGTGTGTGTGGTTATCAAACGTTCGTGGATCATGGTTAACTCTTTCCCTGCCAGCGTTTTACCTCATTTTCACAAAGTTGTCATGACCCCCCAGAATATTTTGTAGTATGAATATCTGAACATGCAATGTATAAAAGAAAGAACAGAGCCCCTGCTTTTAAACAACAAAACATTCATAATCAACACTTGAATGTGATTATATTTCATTTAAAAAAGCAGAGGCTGAAAATCTAAGACTACATCCAGAAGGATGATCAAAACACAGATGGAGTAGATCGAGTCCTAAAGCTCGTCCTGGGTGGACATTTCATTCAGTAACATTAGGCCGTTTTGATTTATATGCTGTTTAATGTTAACGATCGGGTTATTTTACATATGCTATCGCTCATTTCAGCTTCTTCTTCACCTGTGAGACTCAGTACTCTTTCAGAAGATGTGCAATAACGCCCCCTACTGTAGAAATTCCCAAATTCACGTCCGAATTTTCGCACTTTAAAAAATGAATACGACCTCATGTTATGTCAATCACGCTTGCACACTGCCTCCGAAACTTTCGTCCATCATAAAAAAAATAACACAGTCTCATCCCAAGAAGTCATATAACTGACGTCTTGGGACGTCTTTTGACCATACGTCAATATCCGCCTTTTTAGGGTACCCTTAAACATCGGTTACATGACGATCCCGGGCCGCTTTACCTTTAACATTGGTTAGGTGACGGGGGTAGGTTTAGGTCTGGGGTAGGGTTAGGATGCGATAACGTCATCTAACCGACGTTTAAAGGGTTGGTTCACCCAAAAATGAAAATTCTGTCAGTATTTACTCACCCTCATGTTGTTCCAACCCCGTAAGACCTTCGTTCATCTTCGGAACACAAATTAAGATATTTAAGATATTAAGATCGCTCCTGCATACAGTCCATAGGCTTCTTGAGGGACTGGCTCTTGCTGTCCTCGAAAAGTCATTAAAGACATCGTTAAAATAGTCCAAGTGACTACAGGGGCTCAATCTTAAGTTTATCAAACGACGAGAACACTTTTGTGCGCAAAAAACAACAAAAATAACGACTTTATTTCAACTATTCGTTTATTTCTCCATGAGCCTGTAAGTCAGTTAGCGTAGTGTGATTGCGTAGAGCTACGTCACACGTAGGCTCACTATTGGCCGACGCTGGTCATGTGTGTGTGGTGCGTGTGACGTACAATAACAGAAGCTTACGCTATTAAACTAGTAACCTGACTCGCGCAGAGGGAGAAATAAACGAATAGTTGAAATAAAGTCATTATTTTTGTTGTTTTTTTGCGCACAAAAGTGTTCTCGTCGTTTGATAAACTTAAGATTGAGCCCCTGTAGTCACTTGAACTATTTTAACGATGTCTTTAATGACTTTTCGAGGACAGCAAGAGCCAGTCCCTCAAGAAGCCTACGGACTGTATGCAGGAGCGATCTTAATATCTTAAATATCTTAATTTGTGTTCCGAAGATGAACGAAGGTCTTACGGGGTTGGAACAACATGAGGGTGAGCAAATACTGACAGAATTTTCATTTTTGGGTGAACTAACCCTTTAAGGGTACCCTAAAAAGGCGGATGTTGACGTATGGTCAAAAGACGTCCCAAGACGTCAGTTATATGACTTCTTGGGATGAGACTGCGCTGAAAGAAAAAAAAAACGGATCGGGTTCGATTTTCTGTTTTTCATCCGTAGCGAGCAGTTTGAATGGTGTTCAAATCCACCGAATCACGAATACGAAAAAACGAAAATTTCAGAGTCAATGTCCAAGGGCCTTCACACAGAACGCGTTTTTCCATTCCAGTGCGCTACATTTTCATAGTTTTGTCTATGCAAACACGCATTAGATGGACGTGTTTAACCGTTGCGCTCGTGTCTTTTGCAGTGTCTTACACGACACGCCATTCTTAAAATGTGGCGCTCAAGTCAAAATCAGTTCGACTTTTGAAAAACACGTTTTTTCCCCATTCCACAAATGCCACTTAGTTTATGCGACGACGTTATACTAAAAGCGGTCCTTTTGCGTTTTTCACGTACAGATAAAAATGATCCCGTTCACACTCATCCACAAAAACGCTGCATTGTTATTAATGCCGGGCCAGTGGATGGCGATGTCACTCTACTGAAACACTACGGGCCTATAGACCCCTTTTGCGCCGACGTCACCGTTACGTCACGGCGCTAACTGGAGGCAAAACAAAGTGAAAACTGGAGGCGGCCAATACAAAACAGCACAGATTCGGCTACATAATAAGGAGCTTAAATAATTGTGACTATTATTAAATGTCATCTTGTTGTGTTGTTTGGTGCAAGAATTGATGAAAAATGAATATGCTGTGTCTGGAACTTTTATTTCTAGAAAATATTCACATCATTAAAATCGCACTGTAATGTCACTCTTTACATTGTCGTGGTCTCGGCGCTGGCTCGGCAGAACTGCGGATCGTACACACAAGTCTTGTACAGGACCATATAGGCATCTAAAGATTTATATGCCCTCAGTTTCTATTAACGATCAGTTTCTCTATAAGGTAGGTGTAGAAGTCAGGCCACTCAACCGAGGTAACGTACGTTAATCCTGTCAGATCATCCATGCATTGAGTGAGCGTGTAGACAGCTACAGGTCGGCCAATCTGGTTCTGTCCGTTAAAAATAACTTTTGGAAATAACAATCGCGGTCCTGGACACTGAGTAACCCTTACACATTAAGATAATATCGGATTTTCTCCAGTCATTGTTTAAAAACAAGCTAACAATCCTTGCTAACTCGCGTTAGTGAAGCGGCCAGAGGGATCGTTAGGCCTCCACCTAAGCTCCGCCCACAAAAAAAGTCACCATGTTTACCAACTGAAAAGGGGTCTATAGACTGGACACATAATATGCATGCGCATGACGTCACCGTTTTCACAGACTCGATAACGATGACGGTTTCAAAAATTTGCACTGTGAAACACTTTTTCATTTGAGGCTGCCAAAACGCCGTTGTCTTGTAAATGATCGGCCAAACACACATAAAAGGTTTTCCATTTAATTGAAAATGGCATATTCCATTATTTCTTCTGTGCTTAGATGTGAAACTATAATGGAAAACATTTGAACATAAAGAGCAAAATAAGCTAAAGGCTTCAGACTTCTGCTAAAAACAGTGCAATGTGTATACCATAAACAAACACTGGGAGTAATCAAGCATGATTAAATGTCTTAAAGTGATAGTTCACCCAAAAAACGAAAACTCTGTCAGTAATTACTCTCCCTCATGTTGTTCCAACCCCGTAAGACTTTCGTTCATCTTACACAAATTAAGATATTTCTGATTAAATCTGATTGCTGGATCACTCCTCTATAGGCTTCTAAAGGGATTGAATCTGGCCGGCCCAAAAGTTTTGAAAGACATTGTTAAAATAGTCAGAGTGACTACAGTAGCTCAATCTTAAGTTATTAAGCGACGAGAATACTTTTTGTGCACAAAAAAAGGCAAAAATAACGACTTTCGATCCCTTAGAAGCCTTTGGAGGGGTGATCCAGCTCTCAGATTGAATCAAAAATATCTTAATTTGTGTTTCCGAAGATGAACGAAGGTCTTACGGAGTTGAACAACATGAGAATTTTCATTTTAGGGTGAACTATCCCTTTAATTTCCCTTTCGCTGCATTCTCTCGTCTACGTAGCGTGATTTAAATGTGAGGAAAAACGAGCCTCGGCTTTAGGACAGGAGAGATGATCATAGCTTGTTTTGTAGAGACAGATTAGTCTTCATGTTGCCACCTGCTACTGGCGTCAACAAGAATTATTTGTGGGGACAGAAAGCAGATCTGCTCACTCACAGCGTTCTCATCAGGAGATCAGTCAGGGTGTTTGATGATACTGGGTTCAAAGACAAGCATCACTAGGGGAGAGCCGGGACAGTTGAAACACTTTTCAGATAAACGGCGTTTTCTAAGATAAAGATGGGGTTTTTTTTTTTATTTTTGTGATCAACAACTCATGGGTTGACATGGGTTCTCTTAGTTTCATGTGTTATTCAGTAGAAATATAGAATGATTTAAGTAAATTTACTCTGAACTGTTTAAACAGAAATTATTCATCTAATGCTCGTTTTTATGAACAATACTTAACTTATGAACATTTTGATACAAATTTTGTAATTTCTTTTAAGGTTCATATTAACATTTTTGTTCTATCGCCCAATAAATGGGTGATAAGCCTTTGCGTATTTTGCGTAATCTTTCTAATACACGATTTTGAAGAAGACATGATGGTGATATTTGTTTCATTTTAAATCACCATTGTGGTGATCAGTGTTTGCTTTAGTTGGGTCTCTTGGTCCCAGATCTTCTTACTTTAGCTTAATTGGGTGTTTGTATAACACCATTGTTTGTGCAGAGAAAGCCAAGAAAATGAAAAATCAGCTGTCTTCAGCTGTTTGTTGATGATGACAAAATCAACACAATGCAAGCATTAAACAGCTTTTATCTGATATCTTGTATTTATAACCACCAATCTTGTGGAACTACATTCTTTGGATCAGTAACTTTAAAATGATCACTGTGTATAAAATATTTTAAGAAAGTGAATCACATAGTCACACAGAGATATCAAGGTTTTGGATATGATTCACAACAATGGTGACAACCAAAACAAAAAAAGCTTGGGAATTAAGGATGTTTTGTACCATGAAAGCATTGCAGGGTGAAGCATTTTTTATTGTCACCATTGTTGTGAATCACATGCAAAATCTTGATGTCTGTGTGTGACTATATGGTACATTTTCTCAAAACATTGTGTAAACTTGCATTTTGTCCACCTTCCACGCTACTAGCCCAAATAATGCAGTTCCACAAGGTTGGTGGTTATAAACTGGTTATAAACACAAAAGCCTAAACACAACGTTAAATGCTCACTTTATGTTGATTTCATCATCATCATCAACAACAACAACAAGAAGCTGATGAGAGCCAATTTTACAGTTCTTGGCTTTCTCTGTCACAACAATGGTGTTATTCAAACACACAGTTACAACAGCCAACGAAAAGCTAAAGTAAGAAAAACTAGGACCAAGAGTCCAACTAAAGCAAACACTGATCACCACAATGGTGACTTAAAATGAAACAAATATCACCATCTAAACAATGTAGAAAATTACTTAGAAATAAACATGAGTTTTAATTTAATGCATCCTGAGAGTGTTTATTTAGTCCAGAAGCAGTATAAATTGTCTAAATGAGACCATAAATAAAGTTGAAAATGGCCACATTTGAACTAGTTTTTAACCTTGTACGAAGGATCCATTAACGTCTATATCAGATGTGCAGAACACGTCAAAAAAAGGCGTCATAAAAAACATTCATTCTGGCCCCTCAGTGGAAGTATTTTCGACGTCCGACTTTTGTGCATAACACGTTGAAAAGATGTCTTTTCGACATCATTTTTCTCATCTTTTTCTCTCATAGTCCAACCCCAACATGATGAAGGCGTAAGAACTAATAGTCATACCTTTCTTCTTCGAGTCATTTTGAGTCATATTGATGCCAATAGTGAGCCAGGAAGCGCTGTACTGTTTACTACATCAATTTATCGATGTCTTTATAATTTTATAATGACGTTGCTGCCTGTGGCTGGTTCAGGAACCTCTCAGACCTCATTAAAACTCATTAAATGCAGCTACATCAGTATACAAGTTCAAGATGTTCTGAATCCGGCAAAAATGCCTTTATTGTTTGACATTTAATTAGGTTAAATAGTCGCTACTTAACCTCAGGTTGTGTTCGGGTCATTTTGACCCGGAGAGGATTTTCAAGTACCCTGCTATTAAATTTACTGAGTTTACTCTCCCAGAGTCTAACAACTTCACAAAATGTATGACCGGCCTACAAATTTTTTTTTATAAATCTCTCATTATGCTAGAAATATGTTTTTTTTTTTTTACATGTTTATTCAGTGTTAGCATTTTCAATATACAATGTGTCTTCCCGAGGGAAATAGAAATACTTTGTACCTAGTATTGTGACACAGGTTTGGTTAAAAAAAAATAAAATAAATAAAATTAAAACAAAAGCAAAAAAGATAGCGCATAAATTATATTCAAAATAATAATGCAACAAATAGTGGATTCAACCTTTTTGTCAACTTCTTTTCTGTCAATTGGGACAGTTTTTTAATTCATTTTCGGAAATTATCGATCGTAGGCATTATGTACCTCAGTTTTTGAGTGATTTGTTGTTGTTGTTTTTTTGGAATTTGTGGATAATTTTGTCAATCTTACAAAAAAATTTGAAAAAAATGGCTCTGTTTATCACACTAGTGTGCTTTAATGGTTAACCAGGAAATTTGTTTTGAAATGCTTTTATTTTGTACACGAAATGTCATGAAGTCACATTTGTGTTCACAGGCATAAATGACCGGCCTACAAAAAAAAAATAAAAAAAATGGATAAATCACTTGTTACGCTATTTTATCAGCAAATATGTGTATGTATATATATGTATATATATGTGTGTATGTATATATATATATAGAAAGGAAGGGGAACGGAAGAAAAAAAAATGGCGAGCCATCTGTTTTGTATAAGCTTAGATAATTGAAAAAAGGGGCATTAATTTATAAGACTATGTCTTCTTTATGCTCCTATTCAGTAATGAATGTTATTATTTTGTTGTAGTGGAGATTATTGTTGTGTCTATAATAACATCATGACTGAATAAAGAAAATTTGATTGATTGATTGATTGATTGATATTGGATCAATCAGTTTAAAAAATAAATACAAAACTTGTTTTAACTGAAAGAAAACAAGTTGACAAAACAATTGAATTCAATATTTGGTGATAAAATAGTGCTATTTTATGTAGGCCGTCATTTTCAAGGGTCTCACACTCGCCCCCTTTAAAAGCGCCAAATCTCTGTGGGGTCTGACCGAGGACGTGGGCATCATCCTGCGCTGGTTGCCATGGTTACCACATCCGGCCAGTGCTTGGAAAAGCACATGTTCGAGGGCATTTATCAGCTCGAGGGCAGATTGGTGGTTGTTCTCCGCTTAGTTTAATCTAGTGTCTCCTCCAATCCCCGCAATGCCGCAGGCAGACACAATATTACGTTCGGTGAAACTTTCTGTGTCGGATAGATCTTTTGATGATTGTTTTTGAAACTGTGTCATCATTTAGAATATAAGAAGCTTTGATTGTCACATGGCATTGTTTAATCAAACGAACACCTGCGGGATGATTTCAGGAGATGAATCGTGTCGAACTCAGAGCCCACAGGCTTCCAAACTCTTATTATTATTTCATACGAATCTCATCCATGCTTGACATTCCCTAAATCCCTCATTGCTCATTCAGCTTTGAAATGCTTGATTAAGGAACAACACAACGGAACAAACCACACGAGGCACGTGACGGGCACACAGGATGCCATTACCATGGCGACGCATGCATTTACGCAGCCAAAGTCTCTGCCCCTGTAGATATTGCTGAGATACTTCATTATTGCAGTGTGACACGGCCTGAAAGCTTGAAAAATGGGTGAAATTTTTTCACAATAATACATAGGAGTAATCAGCAATTTTAGGCCTATAGCTAAATATATTTGTACTAAAGCATTGCAGTGTAGATTGCTGTTGAATAATTGAATAACTGCACACAACGTTTTCTAATCAGTTCGGACCGAGTGAAAGTTTTTCCATGTAGCGTTTAAATAATAGAAAACAACAACATGAAACAGTCAACACCCTCACGCAGAGCAACTGATCTAATGTTTCTTTAATCAACTCATTTCCTGGCGTCCTTCCTCACCATGTCCACGTAAATGCTAAAAAAAGGAACAAATCATCTGTAGTTAGCTATATAAGTACACTGTACACCTCTAGTTTGGAAACAATAGCCCAATATGAGGTTTATATTCTTGAAAATGGTTCTTTACTAGGTATAATTAAGATTCATCTTCCTAACAAGAACCTGAATTTCGTTCTTGTGTTGAATAATTCATGATATTACATTATTGGTTCTTCAGACCTTAATTTATTGGTATCTATTCAGAAAGAACCAGAAAATAAAACGTTTTTAAGTAACTTTCACATTTTTAAATCGATTGCACAGATACTGTAAAATTAAGTTTTACATGTTGTTCAATATACAATACAACCGCTCTCACCACGCCAGTCCCCCCATACGGATGAGTACAACACCTCCATGGACTGAAGGCGGTGTGTTAATCATGCAGTCGTGTCCAGCGTTGTACTGGTTTAGTCTCTGGCACTGACTGTGAGGCTGTGGAAGTGTGACTTCCTACCCGAGAGCCATAATCACAGCTGATTCAGCTTTTAATAGAAACTAGCAGAACATACACAAATAGACGGACAGACAGACAGACAGATAGATAGACAGATAAACAGGATAAATAGATATCAATAGAAACAGAATAGACAGACAGATAGATAGTTAGATAGATAGAGGATAGAGATAGATAAAGAGGATAGATAGATAATAAGATAGATACTGTATATAGATAGATGGATAAACAGGATAGAAAGACAGATAAACTAGATAGATGGATAGATAGATAGATAGATAGATAGATAGATAGATAGATAGGACCAACAGATAGATAGATAGATAGAAATGATAGATAGATAGATAAACAGGATAGATAAATAGATAGATAAACAAGACAGAGATAGATAGATAGATAGATAGATAGATAGATAGATAGATGAAGAGGATAGAGATAGATAAAGAGGATAGATAGATAAATAAGATAGATATATATATAGATGGATGGATAGATGGATAAACAGGATAGATAGATAGAAAGATAGCCAGACAGACAGATAGACAGGATAGAAAGATAGACAGGATAGATAAACAAGACAGAGATAGATAGATAGATAGATAGATAGATAGATAGATAGATAGATAGATAGATAGATAGATAGATAGATAGATAGATAAACAAGACATAGATAGACAGACAGACAGTCAGATAGAAAGATAGATGGATGGATGGATAGATAGATAGATAGATAGATAGATAGTGATAGATAAAGAGGATAGATAGATAAGATAGATATATAGATAGATGGATGATGGATAGATGGATAAACAGGATAGAAAGATAGATATATAGATAGATAGATAGATAGATAGATAGATAGATAGATAGATAGATAGATAGATAGATAGATAGATAGATAAACAAGATCGATAGATAGATAAACAAGATATATAGACAGACAGACAGACAGACTGATAGATGAGGATGGTAGTGATCACCTTATGCATGAGCTGCTCATTGTATGTGAGTGTGAGTGAGCTGGTGGAGAGTGAACTGGTCTGTCCCTCCTCTGTGTCGGTGTCCACTGGAGAGGAGCCGTAAGCGCTGTCGGGATCAGCGGGATCTCCCCGCTCCACCGACTTTCCCCACTTCACCGGCTCTCTCCACTCCACCGGCTCTCCCGGATCCGCCGGCTCTCCCCGCTCCATCGGCTCTCCCCGCTCCACCGGCTCCACCGGCTCTCTCCACTCCACCGGCTCTCCCCGCTCCACCGGCTCCACCGGCTCTCTCCACTCCACCGGCTCCACCGGCTCTCCCCACTCCAACGGCTCTCCCCGCTCCACCGGCTCTTCCCGCTCCACCGGCTCCAGGTCCGCAGAGCTCTCCATGCCCAGCTCCATGTGTGAGGGGCTCCTCAACTGCAGATCTTTCACAGTCATTGAGAGGAACTCGGCGTCTCTAATCTCGTCCCGTCTCCGATGAATGACTCGCGCCAGAAAGTCTTATAACCTGATGACGTTTACGCTGATAAATATTTAACAGCAGTGCTTCCTGTGGCGTGCAGTACAAAAGTGTGACAAAACGTCCTGGGTCATTCCTGTGGGGTAGAACCTTTTGAACAAGGAAGCTTTTAAAAATTAATTTGCTTTGCGTTACTCCAAGTGGAGGATTGACAGTTACAGTGAAACTTCGCCAGACAACAAATAAACAAGGCATGACTGACTTGATTTCACATCTTTATTGTGCTATCATATGTCATGTGTTGCCATCCATCAGCCCTAAAACAAAGCTCTGATTCAGTGTGTCCCAAACTTTTAGGTTAGGACTGGTGTTTGCGCCCCACAGAGACCCGGTGAGACTGATGATGATGAAGGTAAAACAAAAAACTCTCATTGACAGGTTAAAATAGGACTTTAAATACAAAAATAAGCATTCATTCATTCATTCATTCACTTGTTTCTCTTGATACCACAAAAGCTTTACATGAAGATTAAAAGCACACTTTAAAATCTAACGCAGCAAAGAGTTTTCTGATCAGTAAATCAAAACCTGAACAAACCCCTTTGAAACACGGGCACTTAAAATCGACTGTAAAGGAAGCATGATACGAGTCAAATGAAAGCAGCATGCCGCACAAGACACAATTGTTTTGACTTATGTTTCTTAGTGACGTCTTCAGTGGAAGGCGAGAAGACAAATTAACAAGAAATGGACAAATGTGGGTGGTTAAAAAAATTAAAAGTGGCAACCAGCCATGACACATTTACTTAGAAACAGATCTTTTCCCAATTCCAACTGTATTTTGTCATTTATAGGGACAGTTCTGCCAAAAATGTTAATTCTGCCATCATGTACTCAGCCTCATGTTCCAAACCCGAAATACTTTCTTCTGTGGAAGGCAAAAGGAAGCAGAACTGATTTATTTAAGCTGACGTTTGACATCCTGGTGCCGTCAGGCTCCGAAAAAAAAGACAGTTCCATACAGTTCATATGACTCGTGCACTGTATTTCAAATCTTTCATAAAGCCAAAGATATTTTTGGATGAAACCTCTATTAAAAGTCTAAAACACTTAAAACATGTCACAAAGGCACTGCAAAAGTAATCCATGTGCGACTTAATCCCAATGTTATAATGCAAATATCTTTACCCAGACAGCAAACTGACATTGAATCAACGTGGAAACGACGTCTCTCATGACATTGAAACAACGTTGATTTTGCTCATCGAATTAACGTTGAACCAACGTCAGACGCGGCATTCTTCAAAGCTAAATGAAAATCGAAAATTGGTTTGCTTTCATAACGTTGAAACGACGCGTTGATTTCAAGTTGATTTTCCGTTAGTTTTAAAAGAATGACGCGTCTGACGTTGGTTCAACGTTAATTCGATGAGCAAAACAATGTCAGATCAACGTTGTTTCGATGTCATATTTCCACGTTGATTCAATGTCAGTTTGCTATCTGGGTACTTCCCCATAGATCACTGATTGCACGTTCATGAGCGAGTCATGACCTCCTCACGATACTGTCTGGAAGCTTTAGGCCTTTATTTATTTTTCCAGATCATGCTCAAGTGTGAGATTCCTGAATACCAGAGCTGAAAGAAATCAGTGAGAGTATGTACAAGTGCACTTCTCTTGTGAACGATCTACACTCACCTAAAGGATTATTAGGAACACCTGTTCAATTTCCCATTAATCCGATTATCTAATCAATCAATCACATGGCAGTTGCTTGAATGCATTTAGGGGTGTGGTCCTGGTCAAGACAATCTCCTGAACTCCAAACTGAATGTCAGGATGGGGTAGAAAGGTGATTTAAGTCCTTTTGAGTGTGGCATGGTTGTTGGTGCCAGACGGGCCGGTCTGAGTATTTCACAATTTGCCCAGTTACTGGGATTTTCACACACAACCATTTCTAGGGTTTACAAAGAATGGTGTGAAAGGGAAAAACATCCAGTATGCGGCAGTCCTGTGGGCGAAAATACCTTGTTGATGCGAGAGAAGAATGGGTCGACTTATTCAGGCTGATAGAAGAGCAACTTTGACTGAAGCAACCACTCGTTACAACCGAGGTATGCAGCAAAGCATTTGAGCCAACCTTGAGGCGGATGGGCTACAACAGCAGAAGACCCCACCGGGTACCACTCATCTCCACTACAAATAGGAAAAAGAGGCTACAAGTTGCAATAGCTCACCAAAATTGGACAGTTGAAGACTGTAAAAATGTTGCCTGGTCTAATGAGTCTCGATTTCTGTTGAGACATTCAGATGGTAGAGTCAGAATTTGGCGTAAACAGAATGAGAACATGATCCATCATGCCTTGTTACCACTGTGCAGCTGGTGGTGGTGGTGTAATGGTGTGGGGGATGTTTTCTTGGCACACTTTAGGCCCCTTAGTGCCAATTGGGCATCGTTTCCTACCTGAGCATTGTTTCTGACCATGTCCATCCCTTTGTGGCCAGCATGTCCCCATCCTCTGATGGCTACTTCCAGCAGGATAATGCACCATGTCACAAAGCTCGAATCATTTCAAATTGGTTTCTTGAACATGACAATGAGTTGACTGTACTAAAATGGCCCCCACAGTCACCAGATCTCAACCCAATAGAGCATCTTTGGGATGTGGTGGAACGGGAGCTTCGTGCCCTGGATGTGCATCCCACAAATCTCCATCAACTGCAAGATGCTATCCTATCAATATGGGCCAACATTTGTAAAGAATGCTTTCAGCACCTTGTTTAATCAATGCCACGTACAATTAAGGCAGTTCTGAAGGAGAAAGAGGGTCAAACACAGTAATAGTAGGTGAGTTTATGTACAAGTGGTTTTCATTTTGGTTGAATGTCCCTTTAATGAAAGAGCAGAAACCTTGAAGTTTTCATTAAAGAGGACTTACTATACTTTTCCTTTAGTGTGTAAAGTTGCTGTTTGAGCATGAAAAATGTCTCTCCAGCGAGAGTTATTCTCTATATCTGTGTCACTGTTACTAAACTCGAAACTTTGTAGTCTTGAACAAACACGTCATTATTTAAATAATTCAAGGCAAAGTAAAGGGGCGGGGCCTGGTTGAGTTAGTTAGTAGAGTGCTAAAATTGGTGGTTATGTTAAGGTGCAGGACATTTCCCAAACACTCTGGAAGCAGTTGACCAATCACAACACACTGATCCAGCCGACCAATAAGAGCATAGTGTTTTCAGAAGGAGGGTCTTCATAGAGAAGGGAACTAAACAGGGGTGGGTTTCCCGAAAGCATCGTTAGCCAACTATGGTCGCAAGTTGGTCGCAATTTCAATTGAACTCTATTGGTAACGACGGAACTTGCGACCATAGTTGGCTAACAATGCTTTCGGGAAACGCACCCCAGAGCGTTACTGACAGACCGAGAAGAGAGGAGCTGCAACAATGGAGAATATGAGAAAAAACAATGTTTTTGAACATTCAAGCATGAAAACCTTTTCTATTAGTTTCCGAAAAAGGGAATAATAGTGCTTTAAAAACTGTTCACTTGTGTTTCAAAGATGAACGAAGGTCTTATGGTTTGAAATGACATGAAGGCGAGTAAATATTGACAGCATTTTCATTTTTGGGTAAGCCTTTAATAAATGGCTAACCCTCCATTAAAACTGAAATGAAACTTTGCTTTTGTGCAGGTTCAAAACCATCAAACCATTTTAATGCACATTTTGAAACCCTCAATAATGCGTGAAAGTTGATGGAAACTTGCATTTTCAAAGAAATTAGCTTAAAAAGGTCAGATTTTGCTGGGTTTCCATTCCAAAGACACCAAATGACGTTTCTCGCGTCATGTACCATAACTAAACGTAATGCAGTCGCTTTGAATATGTACACGTATGAATGCAATTTTGTGTATATGGAGTAAGGAGAGACTTTCAGCAAATAACTTGAAATATTGCACACGAGTCATTTTTTTGTTCATTCAACAATGTGAACATTATTTTTAAGATCTTCTTTTGTGTTCCATCAGAAAGTCATATAGATTGACATAAGGATGAATGTCATTTTTGGCTGAAATATTCCTTTAAAAAAGGGGTACAAAACTACGGAGCCCCTCTAGTCCCACTTTGGTAAAAAAAATTAATTATAACTATCTTGTGGCCTCAAGATAGTAACTCGTGGCCTCAAGATAGTAACTCGTGGCCTCAAGATAGTAACTCGTGGCCTCAAGATATTAACTCGTGGCCACGAGATAGAGTTACTATCTCGTGGCCACGAGTTACTATCTCGTGGCCACGAGTTACTATCTCGTGGCCACGAGTTACTATCTCGTGGCCACGAGTTACTATCTCGTGGCCACGAGTTACAATCTCGAGGCCACGAGTTACTATCTCGAGGCCACGAGTTACTATCTCGAGGCCACGAGTTACTATCTCGAGGCCACGAGTTACTATCTCGAGGCCACGAGTTACTATCTCGAGGCCACGAGTTACTATCTCGAGGCCACGAGTTACTATCTCGAGGCCACGAGTTACTATCTGGAGGCCACGAGTTACTATCTGGAGGCCACGAGTTACTATCTGGAGGCCACGAGTTACTATCTGGAGGCCAAGAGTTACTATCTGGAGGCCACGAGTTACTATCTGGAGGCCACGAGTTACTATCTGGAGGCCACGAGTTACTATCTGGAGGCCACGAGTTACTATCTGGAGGCCACGAGTTACTATCTGGAGGCCACGAGTTACTATCTGGAGGCCACGAGTTACTATCTCGAGGCCACGAGTTACTATCTCGAGGCCACGAGTTACTATCTCGTGGCCACGAGTTACTATCTCGTGGCCACGAGTTACTATCTCGAGGCCACGAGTTACTATCTCGAGGCCACGAGTTACTATCTCGAGGCCACGAGTTACTATCTCGAGGCCACGAGTTACTATCTCGTGGCCACGAGTTACTATCTCGAGGCCACGAGTTACTATCTTGAGGCCACGAGTTACTATCTTGTGGCCACGAGTTACTATCTTGTGGCCACGAGTTACTATCTTGAGGCCACGAGTTACTATCTTGAGGCCACGAGTTACTATCTTGAGGCCACGAGTTACTATCTTGAGGCCACGAGTTACTATCTTGAGGCCACGAGTTACTATCTTGTGGCCACGAGTTACTATCTTGAGGCCACGAGTTACTATCTTGTGGCCACGAGTTACTATCTTGTGGCCACGAGTTACTATCTTGAGGCCACGAGTTACTATCTTGAGGCCACGAGTTACTATCTTGAGGCCACGAGTTACTATCTTGAGGCCACGAGTTACTATCTTGTGGCCACGAGTTACTATCTTGAGGCCACGAGTTACTATCTTGTGGCCACGAGTTACTATCTTGAGGCACGAGTTAGTATCTTGAGGCCACGAGTTACTATCTTGAGGCCACGAGTTAGTATCTTGAGGCCACGAGTTACTATCTTGTGGCCACGAGTTACTATCTTGTGGCCACGAGTTAGTATCTTGAGGCCACGAGTTACTATCTTGAGGCCACGAGTTACTATCTTGAGGCCACAAGATAGTTATAATTAATTTTTTTTACCAAAGTGGGACTAGAAGGGCTCCGTACAAAACAGCAGCTAGCGTAACTTACGTCTCCAACCAAGAGCTGATCTACACCAATTGCAGTTCAAGAAATAGAGTGACCAATTATGCGTCGTTGAAAACCAAAGTGGTGGAAGACCAGAATTAAGTGTGAAATACTGTAACGAGACCAGTGAGTGACGGATCACAGACTGATGTTCAGCAGGGTCAGTTCAGGCAGTCTCAAATATTTATATCCACATCTTCGTACTTTGCAATTTGTGTGCGGCTGAGCAAGCTTTGCAGTGACAGGCGAAGCAAGTCCTCCAGATAAGGTGTTCTTCAACTCAAAGGACATTCAACATAAAGACAAAGTCACAGTATTACAAAACTCAGATTCTGGTTTCCTAGCAGACGGCTTTCGCTAGTGTTCATTTTGTTGCTGTATACAATAATTCCATGCAACACTGCATCTGAAAAATGTTAAGTGAGCAATCACATCGATCCATTGGCAGAAATTCATGATGATCCTACAAGCTCCGCCTCCTCTGCTGTGATTCAGCCAATCAGAAGGGAGCTCTGCTTTACAGTAAAGTGCACTTCATCAATTTGCTTCTGAAGTTTTGATATTAATGCTTCAAAATAAGCATAGCAATACAGCCAGAGGTTTCCAGCAGCTTCAAATACAAATTTTGGCCACTGTTTTACAGAGTAAAATAATGTGCACAGTTTTTTCTTTCGTTTTCCTTTAAAGAAAGAATAAAAATGTGAAATTGTTGAGATTTGGGTCTTTGTTTCATAAACCCACACTGTAAACTATGTGCTAAGACTCCGAACCTTGTAACAACGTATTTAGGTGACATCTGAACATTGATTTATAAAAGCAAGACTCGTACATATCCACGTCTGGCAGGCTTTTTGTGCAAATTCGAACATTTTCGCTCATAAATTCACCCTCAACCAGTTTCAAACCCTCGATAGGAGGTGCCTCAACTAGTAATGGGATGGTCTCAAAGACCACGACTCGTAAACATCACTCTTACGGACTGTTCTTCAGGGCCTTCGCTGCTCTGCTCCATTTATTCGAGTTTGTAAGGCTACCTAATACGACCGCCGCTTTTGACTGGCCCCAGTTCTGATTTGGGGTCAGGAGACAAGGAGCTCCAAGAGGTCTTAGTGCAGAGTCCAATGGAGGGACAGGAGGAGGTCTGCTCAGAGCAAATATCTCCAGTGACCCAGAAAGCCCCCACTGAGCTATCCACCCAGGCCTCCAACGGCTTCCCCACCAGGGAGGTCTTCTTCTGCGCCTCCTGCAGGGCAGGCTCGCTGGGCGGCAGCTTCAACACATGGGCGAGCTGCTGGAAGCTTTGCTCCAAGTACACGTTACCTGGAGGACCCGCATGTACCCAGCCATGGTCTTCTGGAGGGAAGGGAATAGGAGGGAGATAAGTATATGAATATTTATTTGCTTACAGAATAAAACAGGATGTAATAACCTTGATTATACTCAAGATATGCAAAATTAGGAGGATCAGGCTCTTCCCATCAGAGCTTGCAACACAACTCTGTGTCCAAGCTCTTGTTCGATCCAGACTGGACCAGGTTTTTTTTTCCGGATTGAGAATTATGAGGCATGTCGCTTCCGACTGTCAACAAAACTATGGACTACAGTCACTAGCTCCCACCAACAGAACCCGGTTCTGTTGCGGGTTCCCAGCCTGTGTCCCTTCTCTAAGTTCAATAGTGGTGCACGGATAGCGCTTACATCCGAGGATACTGCAGATAATCTGCGGCTCAAATGGGCCAAAATATAAAAAATAACAAATAGATAGCACACGTACGTCTGCAAGATGTCCGTTTAAGATCACTTCATCTGGAAAGCATCTGCTGTTTACTAACATCTTTAAGATGCCAGTTTAACATACATTCTAAATCATTACATCTTAAAGACATCTTCTAAACGTCTATTTGACATCTGACAGGAAATGTCCTATAGACGTATTGCAGATGAGCAAACACTAAAAAATACGTCCTCCAGATGTAAACACAAACATCAAATAGACGTCTCTGTGATGTACGTGTGCTATCAGGGTTAATTGTGGGTTGGTCGCGGGTCGGTGAGTTATAAATCATTAATGTAAGACACGGAACTCATTTCGCGGTAAAACGCAACGATCACGCGTCACTTTTACTCTCGTTATCAACAACGTAGCTTTCTTCAGGGAAAAGCAATCAAGGAAAGCATCTTCTCTTTCTCCCGGACCCCCATAGCAGGAACAATTCCCACCCACTACAGTTTCACAAAATCCTGTGGGGAACACAGTACGTGATTGTGTCCTCAAAATAACAATCCAAGTACCTTATTGTTAAAATACCTAAAATATGTGGTTGTAAAAAGTGTTTTCTTCAGGATTTTACCACCTCCGCCTCGTATTGAGCCTGGAAAAAAAAAACCCCTGTGGACTAATGTAATGCTCTCTTGGCAGGTCTTCCAGCTTGCACTGTTAAACCTCTGCAACTGATCCAGATGCTGCAGCCAGAGTGGTCTTTAATGAGCCGAAGAGAGCGCACGTCACACCTCTCCACATAAAACTACACTGGTTGCCAATTGCCGCTCGCATTAAATTCAACCCTATATCCACTACCTCTGCAACCCTATATCTTAACTCATTACTCCAGACCTACGTGCCATCCAGAAGCTTACGCTGAACGACACCTTGTGGTGGCGTCTCAAAGAGGCACAAATTCACTTTCACTGACCTTTACCCTGAGTCTGTTCCAAGCTGATCGAATGAACTGTCTAACTCAACCCGAGCTGCTGAGTCTTTAGCCATTTTCAAGAAACTGAAGACGCATGTTTTTCAGCAACACCTGACCCTTTAATACTAACACTTACTATTTTATATCTATTAAAAACAACAACCTTGCTATGTGTGCTGCACTGGTCTAACTGGGGACTGGTCACGGCACTTGCATATTGTTGCCCTATTTGGACGTTGCTTTGGATAAAAGCGTCTGCTAAATGATTAAATGTAAATATATAATTATTCAAAAATTTCATACATATATTCAGAGGAACCAACAACAGTCATTGTTACCAAGTAGGTTCAAAATATTTGATGCAAGTAAAATACAGTAAAAAAAGTTTTAAATCGGCCTGCACAATTATCGCAATGAAACCACACGCGATTTTACAAAATCTGTGATTATTTTATGCACAGGTTGTCAGTGCAGCACAGCGGATCGTGAAAGCCATAGGGCGCTCTCACGCATTATGGCAGCCTTTGCGATTTCGTAATTGTGATAAGCCAAATCGATTTAAGTGTGATTTCATGTCAATTGAAATTAATCGTGCAGCCCTAGTTTTAAATGGTAGTAATATTTCACATTAATGTCTCTCACCTGTGCGAAGGGGCTCACGTCCCTTGAAGGCCAGAGGCATGACCAGAAAGCGAGCTTCTGCCACGCGCTCCCACAACCGCAGCACACGCACCGTCCACACTCCAGGCCTGAGGGGGCGCTGCAGGGGCGGCTTGTATTGCGTGAACTCTGCCTCAATGTCTATGCTGATGTCATAGGAGGCTGCTACTATTTGTGCTGGATCAATCCACACAATAGTGGCTGTCAGGTTGGGCCCACGAGCCCACTTCTGAATTGCCACCGGCTCATCTAGAGGTCCCATCACACCCCCAAAGTTACGGAAGATCCGCTCCTTTGGATCCCACTCAGTTCCAACCTAGTACAAAACAGCATGAACAAAAAAAATACAGTGACATATAAGACCTACACAATAGAGTGAGTTACAGAAATGAGTTGCGAATGGTCTTTCATGTTGACTTTGGCAAATTCAACAAATGAAATAGAAATTCACTCAATTTTCTAAATGCATGTTATTGATCTTATCGTGAGTGATTCATCCATCAATCGGTTTCATTATTTTATTTTATTTTTTTGAACTTGCAATATTTAATCAATATCAGAACTGGAAGTTCAGTGAAACGAAAGACTTTTCTATGATAGCAGGACTTCTCCAATCATTTTGTCCACTTAAACGTGCCCCTTTTTTAAAATTGACCACAAGCTCACATTCAAATCTGTCAGTACACTGCATATGCCGGTTCCTCTCACCTCAAGGTGTTTGAGACGCTCAAACTCATGAAGGTTGTGTTCCAGCTGCAGTGTTGCTTGAGGAACAGCCCACACCTCCAGCATCTCACGGGACCTGCTCACCCCATTCTGCACTTCCTGTCTTACCAGGTAACCCTGGAATCGTTCATCATAAAAATAGAGGTGGACCGAGATGGGGAACCCAATGGGTTCAAACCTGTGGTTAAAAACAAAAAAATATCAATCAAATGGATGGTGGTATGGGACGGGAATTGAATGGGACTGGAATGGGATGGGAATAGAATTGGATGGGGCTGGAATTGGATGGACTATGAAAGGAATGGACTGGAATGGAATGGATTGGATGGCACCTGAATGGGATGGGAATGGAATGGACTAGGAAGGGACGGGAATTGGATGGGAATGGAATAGGATGGGACTGGAATGGGATGGAACTGGATGGGACTGAACTTGGATGGGATTGGGAAGGGACTAGAATGGAATTGGATGGACTAGAATAGAATTGGATGAGACTGAACTGGGATGGGATGGGACTGAACTGGGACTGGAATAGGATGGAATTGGATGGGACTGAACTGGGATGGGACTGGGAAGGGACTAGAATGGAATTGGATGGACTAGAATGGAATTGAATGGGACTGGAATGGGATGGGACTGGAAAGGAATTAGATGGGACTAATTGGATGGGACTGGAATGGAATTGGATGAGACTGGAATGGAATTAAATGGGACTAGGATGTGACTGGACTGGAATTGGACAGGCCTGAATTGAAATTGACTGAAATGGGCGGATTGAATTGGATTGGACTGTCACCTGCAGGCCTCAGAACTGCTTTGAGTGGTCTCCGGCCTATGGAGGCCCAGTCTGAAGAAGGAGGAGTATGCCGTGAGAGCCACATCATTGAGGGATGAGACCCCATCAGCCTGTTCAAACAGGCTCTCCCAGTATGCTTTCAGTGCCACCGTGCCTGGCGGGTACTCCCCATACAGGTGATTGTCCAGGATTTCAATAGCCTCTTGATTCACAGTGGACTCAAACTTACGGGCGAAGAACGTAGGCCGCGTTAGTTGCTGTCGTGGGGAAGAAAAAAGTGTGGGGTTGAATTGGTGCCAAATGTAAGGTCAATTTCTAAGAAAGACACTGGGTCTCGATCACTAATAATTGTGTCATAATTTGTAACTTCTTCCAAAAAAACAACTTTTCCCTAATCCACAACAAATTGCACACAACTGAATTTGTTACAAAATTACTAAAAATCCTTTTTTATACAGACACAGATTACAGACCTATCATTAACCTGCTGTTTATATGCATCTGGAAACTTAATTTGAGTCAAATACCACCTTGCTTCAGTAGGAAATACTACTTAGTAAACTTGTAGTCCTAATGGTGTCGACGTGTATTCAACAATTCAAAGAATAAACGTTTAGTGGGAGTGAGTTTCTTTCGGTTTCCAGTTTTTTTAGTATGTGAACAAAAGAAATAATAGGTTAGCAATTGAACATTACATCATAGCCATGGAAAGATTCTGATTCGTGACGAATGATAGAGTTATGCAGGAGCCCATATTGAATTTGGAGCTTTCTAGGCTGAGAAAAGCCAGAAAATGTATTTTTGGCTTATGTGGATGAAAGACAACAACTCCCAGAATGCCCTAGGAGGCGACGCCTACCGTGAACAGAGAGCAGTAGTTAAACAACAAGTCTAATCTAGTGAGTATCCGTGATGAGTCTGCCCGAAAATGTGTTTCGAGATCGCCCAAAATGTCATTTTTGTTTGAGTGATGTTTACGGGATTCAGCTTTTACATTCTACAGTCATCATGTTTACTGTGGCGAGCGGGACTTGTGA
This sequence comes from Pimephales promelas, assembly GCF_016745375.1. The sequence continues at coordinate 1,173,398 of NW_024121125.1, forward strand.
GGGCCGCGGGAGAACGGCGCGAGGCCGATGGCGTGATTACCGATGAGCGACACCTGTGAGACGCACCGGTCTTGTATCTCTCACGGAGGAGCGGGGATTTTCTTGCAGTGTTAAATGTGCGTTTTAACAATGTTAGCAATGTTAAAACGCACATCAACCAATCACTTGTTTAGTGTTCATGTAAACACCACATTCGGATTCACCAATCGGAATAAAGCCAGTTAGATTGAAACAAAAGCTCCGCATTTACACAATGAATGGTGACTGCAGAAAGAAAAAGCAGAATCCTAAATTTTGCTGACAAATAAACATGAATTTAGAAGTCCAGGTAATATGGAGAACGAGAAAACATTGTTCATTTACATATACTACCAATTAGGGTTGGGTATCGTTTGAATTTGAACGATTCTGATTCCGATTCCTTGTTTCGATTCCGGTTCCTAACGATTCTCGATTTCGATTCTTTTAAGAGGCAGGGTCAAAAAAGTTTAGCTAACCTTGCTAACCAACGGCCTTTCTGAAGGAAATACTCCTTCTGTAAAAATACTCCTTTTGTCACAAATTTTGCATTTTGCCGAGATTTCGTTATTTTTAGAAAAGCGAAGCCACACTTTGGATCGCCGACGTAAGCTACTCATGTTCGACTCGCGTGGTTATGCCAACACTTCCGGTAGACGCTTCTTCGTTGGTGTTGTTCAGCGGTTTCTTCTTCCGCTCGGCGGACTGTGAATATCGAAACTAGGAATCGAAATTTTAACTTTTGAACGATTCCGGGGAAAAACGAAAAGTTAGTCTCGGTTCCAATCGATACTCGATTCTCGATACCCAACCCTACTACCAATACGGAGCATGTTCAAAATCGACAAAGTTACACTTTAAGTGACAATTTAGGCACATTACTGTCTGATTTCACTCAATTTGACCAATGAAATAAGTTCTAAACATCTCTAAGCACACAGTGGTGTTTTGTGGAATGAATTTGCGTTTTTGAGTCAACGCCTCAGTGACTTGTTGCCACCTACTGGCGCTTTTAAGTAAAATGTTTACAGTATCGTTTCAATAAATTTAAACATTTAATATTTCTATATTCAAAATAATTAAATATTCAAATAAATACAAATTTCAAGCGTTACTATAAAGTATCACCGTAACGTGGTTACAAGGCCACCCAGAGTATGCCATCAATGAAAACATTTCATGAATCAAGAAAACATCTGTACGCAGATTTCACACACAAGTTTGCGTGCACATGCGCTTAGTGAACGAGACCCACTGTGATCCATTAAATACTACGTGGCTTGATATATCTGAAGGGAACATTTATCAGTTCACAGACCTGTATTCTGATGAGGTCTGAGGGTTTGAAGTCATTGGGCGAACAGCCACACCAGTCCACTATGTGCTTATACTGGCACTTGCAGCCCAACTTCCGGTTCCAGTTGGTCACACGCAGGTTATTGTCAACCAAAGTATCACACATGTGGCTGTTTCCCAGCACTGTGTGAAAGAAAGACTGAAAACCAGACGGAGAGGAATTACATCATATACCCTCAGGGACACAGCGCTTAATGTTTACTGCTCTGTACCAATACAATTAAATAAACTAAAATGGATTATCACATCAACAACAGTCTTATGAATTTATGATTCAGATTTAATACACAATAACAGTGACCGGATGTGCAGGATATGATAAAACTTGCTTCTTTAAAGGGGTCATTTCACAATTTTTCAATAAAAATATAAAGCCAGTTTTTGGTACTGTACCTTAAGGCGAGACACTACAGACAAAAGTGTTTTTCATGCATCGGTCAGGCTTTTTGGCTTTACATAGTGTTTTTTTTTTCACAATAGTGGAAAGAAAACATCCAAAACACACATTTAACTATCTTTTAGAGCACTTTATCTATTTGCGTCTGTAGATTTTAATTGCAGTATATCTTTAAAGACCATTTTCCTCCTACATTGAGCCAGAAATCTCCCCTTCAGTAGCAGTTACATACACCAAACCTAACAGTTTTATTCTATATTCTCAACGTTTTTGTTAATATATAATTGTCCTGATTTTATAAAACATTTTATTCCTTAAAAAAAACAGATATCCAAAATTCCCTCTGTAAAAACCTATGACTCAAACCTATATGAACCTGACTTCATCCAATGTTCAGATTTTTGTTATAAAAATGTATGCAAATGAGTGCATATTTAATTAGATAATGCCTCATTTGCATATTTAACCATAACATTTGGCCATCAATGTGTACTTACATTAAATCATGTTTAATTTGGACTTCTCTGTGCATGCTCTTTGAGATGGACCCCCTAAACCTGCATTATATGACTGACAGACAAGAACGGTTTGACCTAAAAATATCAAATACTGCGGAAACAAAGACACCTACATCTTGGATGCCCTTGATGTAAGATAAAACATGCCAAACATTAATTTCAAAATGAACTATCCCTTTAAGAATTTTTTTAATGTAAAGTACTTATTTTTTTTAATTAATTTTCTTTATGTATAATCATTTCTTTTTACTATTTACTAAAAAAACAAAAACATTTTTTTTTTGTGCCGGCACGACCAGATGATGTACACGTTTTCCAAAAGGCAGTACCTCAGCGGGCAGTAGAGCGTAGGTGTAAAACTGCTTGAGTCCCGTCACCAGCTCGTCCTGCGAGTTCACCACATACTCCACAAACTTCCGCGTGAGGGAGAACCAGTCCGAGCCTCCTGACACCACCAGCCCCTCAGGGATGCTGCGCTCACCCAGACGCCACATGTGGTTGTCACATTCGTGGAACAGGCGGTCCAAACCCTGCTTCTTAATGAACCTGCGTGACAGGAGAGAGCAGGATGATGACAGATGCCATCGCAAACACGGTCACGACTGCGTTATTATGGAAGTGAGGCATGTCAAAAGTGTCAAGGCGGTACAAATATCTAGAAATCATAATGAATGACAACAGGAGTCTCATTAAAAGTGTGAATGAAAAATACAAAAATAAACGTAATAAAGTAGTTTGCTGCAGATTTTTATTAGCATTTCTCAAGCTATTTGATTGCTTTTTTTATTCTGACCAACTTCAGTGTCATAAAACCAACACACAAACAAACAGGAAATTAATGTCACAGTCACAGAGGACCCTTGTAGACTAGTGTGTAAAGGATCAGTAAGTATTTAAACTTTCATGATTAAAACATATTTTTGAAAATGTGAATTTAATATGTAAGGAAGAAGTTATTACTTCATTATACCACTTGTACATAAATTAGTAAGTATAAACCAATATTTAGTGCTTTTATTTTCTAATACATTACTTCTAAAACAAACTTTATTTTCTGAAAACATTCCTTAAAAAACAGTAATATTGTGAAATTATTAGGGATGGGCAACGATTAATTGCATCCAAAATTTACATAATATGTGTGCATAGTGTGTATAATTAATTTGTATATATAAATACACACACATGTATGTATATATTTAAGAAATATTTGCATGTATATACTTTTTATATATTTATACATAACTAATATTATACATAAATAGTAATATTTGATATATTAATAACACATTTTTCTTAAATATATACATGCATGTGTGGGTATTTATATATACAAATTCATTATAAACACTACATACACATATATTATGTAAACACAAACGTTTATTTCGGATGCGATTAATCGTTACCCATCGCTAGAAATTATCAGTTTAAAATAACCTTTTTTTTTATTTTAAACCATTTTAAAAATGTAATTTATTCCTGGCTGTGATGGAAAACTGAATTTTCAGTGACGGACAGAAATGAAATTTCAGAAATGAAAATGGTAAATGAAATATATTTTCATTTACGGTACGGTAAATGAAATATAAACATTTAAATGATGGCTGTAATCATTTGTTTTTAAGACAGATTTATTCAGAAATATATTAAACAATGAAGATACAACTAATAGGTTAAGTAAAACTATAATAAATATGGAATACATTTAGCAAAATTCTGCTCTCCAACGTTTATTTTTCTAGCTGACTATCGAGTCCTTGAATGGCTTTTCTTATGTAAACGTGGCGTTATGTGGCATTGTTGTTTACAAGCGGTTGTCTTAACCCCGGTTGAAACACTGATTGAGCGATTATATGTGACCGGATTCATTTCATTAAGCTGTAATGTTTCTTTTACCATACCTTCTGATGTTCACCCGTTTATTTAATTGAGAACTCCGGCGAACAATGAACCTTTGGTCTAATAAAACATTGGTACCCAGTCAATCGTTCTCTGAGTTTTGTTTGAACCACGAACGCCGCTCATACAGTTCAGAAGTTCGTTGAACTTCATACAGTTCAGATTACTCAGCACGACGTTCGTGGTTTGACTTATCGAGACTATTTTTTAAGATGGCTCCTGTCTGTATACGCGAAGTGAACTGTCTTCATAAAGTATCTTCTTATTAAACGGTCTGTACACTTACAAAGTTCTCAATGCTCCGTTTTGCATGTATGGACCCTCATTATGTTACTGTGTTAGTGTGGGGATATTTTGAGCCTTGTTAGTGGTATAAACTAGCGATTTCTTTTTACTTAGTAAATGCCCCCATTACTAGCATTATACGCTAAACAGTTTTTAGAGATAAAACTCTTTACATTCGATTATCATGAAAACAAAACTCAGAGAACGGTTGACTATGTACCAATGTTTTATTAGACCAAAGCTTCATTGTTCGCCGGAGTTCTCCTTTAATGGCTGTAACTAGTACTAAAGAGGAGATGAGATAATCGGTTCGTCGCGTCATATTAAAAGTAACAAACCTTATGGCAGGCATTGTGCTTTGTTTCAAGCTTTTAAAGGGATAGTTCACCCAAAAATGAAAATTCTGTCAGTATTTACTCACCCTCATGTTGTTCAAACCCCGTAAGACCTTCGTTCATCTTCGGAACACGAATTAAGATATTTTTGATGAAATCTGAGAGCTGGATCACTCCTCCATACTAGTCCATTGGCTTCTTGAGGGATTGAAACTTGCCGGCCTCGAAAAGTTATTAAAGACATCGTTAAAATAGTCCAAATGACTACAGTGGCTCAATTTTAACTTTATCAAGCGACGAGAATACTTTTTGTGTGCAAAAACAAACAAAAATAACGACTCTATTTCAACTATTCACTTCCCTCTCTTTGAGCCTCTAGTCAGTTAAACTAGTTTAATTGCGTATGATCTATTGTTGTACATCACACGCATCACAAACATGACCAGCGTCGGCCAATAGTGAGCCTACCAGTGATGTAGCTCTATGCAATTACATTAACTGACTAGAGACGCAAAGAGAAGGAAGTGAATAGTTGAAATAAAGTCGTTATTTATGCTCGTTTTTGTGCACAAAAAAAGTATTCTCATCGCTTGATAAACTTACGATTGAACCACTGAAGTCACTCAGGCTATTTTAACGATGTCTTTAATAACTTTTCAAGGCCGGCAAGTTTCAATCTCTCAAGAAGCCTATGGACTAGTATGGAGGAGTGATCCAGCTCTCAGATTTCATCAAAAATATCTTAATTTGTGTTCCGAAGATGTCTTACGGGGTTGATCAACATGAGGGTGAGCAAATACTGACAGGATTTTCATTTTTGGGTGAACTAACCGTTTAAAATCGAGAAACTGATATTGACAATAACGATTCTGATTTAAAATTCAACAGAAAAATCAGTGCAAGAGTTGGTAAATTTGATTCAATGAATGAATTCCTAACTCTGATCCCAAATTGTTTAAATTCACGTAATCTCCACCCATTTTAGAGCCTCACTAGATGCGGACAGTATATCAGAACCTGGAGTAACCCGAGCTTACCTTGCGTTCTCTCTGCCGTGAGACTTCAGGAAGTTCTTGTCACGGTTCTGGGAGAGAAAAGCCACAAGCTCATCGTTGGTCCTGTTTTAGAGCGATAGTGAGAGAGGAGAGAAGAGATAAAAACGAGGGATTATGTCAGAAGCCCAGCGCTGACTGCAGGGTGGCGTGGGTGAAGTCTTCATCTGGAAGGAATTAGCCTCTGCCGACGGGATTTTGGTCGGTATAAACGTCTACATGTGCATCGGGCCACGAACACAGATTTGGCTTATTTAGCTCACTTTAAAGAAAGAAAGAGCATCAACAGCTGGAGGGATTGTGAAATTCTAAGGCTCTGATGTGTTGCAGAAATCCTCCCGAAACAGATTGCTGAGAAAGAGACAGATTTGCCAGCAACCTCATGAGAATGGCTCAGACATAAACTCACTCAATACTAGGGTTGGGTATCGAGTATCGATTGGAACCGGGACTAACTTTTCGTTTTTCCCGGAATCGTTCAAAAGTTAAAATTTCAATTCCTAGTTTCGATATTCACAGTGTGAAGAAGTGGAAGAAGAGTGGAAGAAGAAACCGCTGGACAACACCAACGAAGAAGCGTCTACCGGAAGCGTTGGCATAACCGCGCGAGTCGAACATGAGTAGCTTACGTCGGCGGTCCAAAGTGTGGCTTCACTTTTCTAAAAATTAACGAAATCTCGGCAAAATGCAAAATTTGTGACAAAAGGAGTATTTGTGACAGAAGGAGTATTTCCTTCAGAAAGACCGTTGGTTAACAAGGTTAGCTAAACTTTTTTTGACCCTGCCTCTTAAAAGAATCGAAATCGAGAATCGTTAGGAACAGGAATCGAAACAAGGAATCGGAATCAGAATCGTTCAAATTCAAACGATACCCAACCCTACACAATACGCATCTCTCAAATCAGTATCATCAATCCATCTCACGTTTTTTTTTTTCACTTTCAATTCTGGGATTGCCTTCTCCAGGAAGACAGCACTGAAGGCCTTGTCCCTTTTTATCTTTTGGAATGGCTTCATCCAATTTGGTATCTCCAATCAATTCCAATTGCATCAAATAAACAGGGCTGCACAATTAATCTAATCGTGGTATAGCTAATTGCAATTACCAAATCAAAAGCAGCAAATTAAAGAAGTATGTTATCTGTTGCACAGCATGTTTACACAGATCATGATGCAGAGATCTCACAGCGTTCCCAAATGCACATGCAATGTGTGCTAGTTTCTCTTTATTTACACATTCGCATAATTCCGAACATACTTGCGGACAGAAGTTTACAGCACTTAAAAGTTTAAAAGCTCAAGGTTGTTGAATGTTTACAGCTTGAGGGTTTGAACTATTAAAAGGGAAGAATTTAAGACTTGAATAGGAGTACTGTAGCTTGTAGTGCAAATCTAAATTACAACAGTATATATTTCTGTATACTAAATGTTTGTTATAATTTTATTAAAATGATTTACAACCAAAAAAAGATTAAATATTTTATCTGTTTACTTCCATCTCCATAAACCATCATTAGAGAACCATGAATATCTGTCATTAAATGATTTGATCCTAACTTAAAATCAAAGTTCAGGTGACAAATGTTTGGGAAATCCTGGACTAGTCAATTAGTGTGGTCAATGTAGGCTTTTCCCCTTTAAAGGGGTCATATAATGCCATTTTTGTACAAGTTAATATGAATGTTTAGGGTCTAAATGAGAACTTTGTAATATACTTTTATTAAAAATTCTCATTAGTATTTTAAGAAAACACCATTTTACCTGGTCAAAATCAGCAAGCCGTTTCAGTGCATATCCCTTTAAATAATAAACCCCGCCCCTCTGTTCTGTGGGCGTGAACGCACGTGGAGTGTTGCCTTGACAACAGTTGAATGTTTTGGAGAGAGAATGGCAGCGGGAGTCTCTGTGAGGACACATTTGTGCAACTGTATCAGTTTGAACCGGAGTCGCACCAGAACAAGATGACGGCCGCAAAAAAGTTCGACAATTAAGGCTTGAGGACGTTTCTGAATGGTTGGTTAACGTAACGTCACTTTGATCAATCTTTGTATGCACTGGCTGTGTAGAGTAGTGAGATACGAACGTTGTGTGTTTACTGATGTATATTGACAGATTGACGTTACGACTAATTGTCATAAAAACCTTTTCCCCGCGATTTGCAAAAATTTATATAAAAATTAATAAAACGTTAGGTGCAGAGGGAACATAAACAGTTGGTACCGATTATTTTTTCAGGAGCAGCTTCTTAGCAAAACCATCTTTATACTGATCCTCGTTTATAAAGCAGTCTGGTGAGAAATGATTCGCGCAAAAGAGAAAGTATTGACGTTGATCGTGGGGAATATTCCCTTCGTAAACAAAACTCAGCCACTGCGTCTTCAGCGCTTCAAATTTAGGAACATGAAAATGATTTCTGTGTTCATTATTGCACCCAAGAACAGAACAACACAATCGCTTAGACACCATTCTGCTCCAGTGTATCAACTGGAGAAACAACTATTGAAACACTGCTGTCAATCAACAACCGTGGGAGGGGCGTGCGACCGTGTGACGGTTCGATTTAAGGCAGGGGAAAACATATAATGAGATAAAAACAAAACCACTGGATGGATTCCCAGATAGCAAACTGACATTGAATCAACGTGGAAATATGACATCGAAACAACGTTGATCTGACATTGTTTTGCTCATCGAATTAACGTTGAACCAACGTCAGACGCGTCATTCTTTCAAAACTAACGGAAAATCAACTTGAAATCAACACGTTGTTTCAACGTTATGAAAGCAAACCAATTTTCGATTTTCATTTAGCTTTGAAGAATGCCGCATCTGACGTTGGTTCAACGTTAATTCGATGAGCAAAATCAACGTTGTTTCAATGTCATGAGAGACGTCGTTTCCACGTTGATTCAATGTCAGTTTGCTGTCTGGGTTTGTATCATTAAATGATGGTTGTGTACAGCCACGACAACACACATTGCAGAACAATCAACTTGTTAAAGTGCATGTAGCATTATATGGCCCCTTTTAAGAAAATCCATAGTTCGGTCATGAAACTCTATCCGAGCACTGATTGGCTCTTCTAAACCCATTGACGTAGCCAATCAGATGTCCTTCCTAAATCACATTTATAAATATTCATTTATTACCATTCCCTAGCCGGCAACCGGTAGCGAGATATGAAAGCTAGTTTTCTCCCCAGCTAGTTTTCTTGCATCAGCATATTTCCTTTTTACACATGTTATTTCAAGTAAGCTGAACAAATCCTCATACATAATAGATCTCATTTACCAAAATCAAGCATATGTACATTGCATGCCCAATCCTGTTACTGGAGATCTACCCACCTGCAAAGTTCAGATCCACCCCTGAACGAACACACCTTCCTCTAATTATCAAGAGCTCCAGAAGCTCTTAAAGGACAACTCCGGCGCAAAATGAACCTTTGGTCTAATTACACATTGCTACCTAGTCAACCGTTCTCTGAGATTTGTTTTCATGATTGCCGAATGTAAATAGTGTTATCTCGAAAAACAGTTTAGCCTATAACGCTAGTATAACGCTAGTATATAGGGCATAGAGTAATGACAAATAAAAATCGCTTGTTATTACCACTAACAAGGCTCAAAATAGCCCCACACTAACACGACAGCATAATAAGGGTCCCTACATTCAAACCGAAGCATTGAGAACTTTGTCAGTGTCCAAACAGTTTAATAAGAAGATATTTTATACACACAGTCAACTTCGCCAATACAGGAAGAAGCCATCTTTGAAAAATAGTCTCTACCAGTCGATCTACGAACGCCGATCCAAGTGCGCTGAACTGAGCAGAATCTCATATGGTCCGTTGTTTCCGGAAGAAACACAAACACGAACCGTTTTCTTCTCTTCAATATGTACATGTTGCCTACTGTTCGCGCTCACCTTATCACCTTATTCACATCTCACCAGCGCACATGGATCAGCGTTCGTAGATCGACTGGTAGAGACTTTTTTTCCAAGATGGCTTCTTCCTGTGTTCGCGAAGTTGACTGTATGTATAAAATATCTTCTTATTAAACTGTTTGGACACTGACAAAGTTCTCAATGCTTCGGTTTGTATGTAGGGACTCTTATTATGCTGTCGTGTTAGTGTGGGGCTATTTTGAGCCTTTTTAGTGGTAATAACAAGCGATTTTTATTTGCCCTATTTACTAGCGTTATAGGCTAAACTGTTTTTAGAGATAAAACTATTTACATTCGGCAATCATGAAAACAAATCTCAGATAACAGTTGACTAGGTAACAATGTGTAATTAGACCAAAGGTTCATTTTGCGCCGGAGTTGTCCTTTAATTAGCTGGTTCAGTTGTGTTTGATCAGGATTGGTAGATGTCCAGGAACAGGATTGGGGACCCCTGACCCAAGGAAATGCTGACCTGGTGGGGAAGTCGGTGGCACTGAGGTTGATGAAGTAGTCCCACTTCCAGTCCAACATGGACAGCAGATCATGCATGCTGCGCAGGTAGGCCTTCAGCAGACTGGCCCCGCCCCAGATGGTGACCATGCGCCAGGGCGTGGCTCTCACGTTGGAGTAGAGCTCCGCCATCTGAAGCACTTCCCGATGCATGTAGTTTGAACGCTGTAAGGGACAAAATAACAGTGTTCAATGATCCTGAAGATGAGTATGTGATGAAGATGTTCAGCAAGCATGATAAGAAGCAAGCAGTGCAGTTTTAGCAGTCATGATTCTTCTGCTTCTGGGTGAGGGAAGATTCCTTGGCAAGAGTTTAGTTTATCTCTGAAGAACTTTACTTTTAAGAGGCTAAAACCTGAAATAACTTGAATCAAACGAGACAGGCATGTAGAGAGGAAGAGACAGAGCAGATGTTGTGCCAAATCGTATCAAGGTGTGAGAAGTGTTCCTCCAGTAAAAGCCCAGGTTTACCACAAGCTCTGACAAACCTCAGCTCTACACACACCTTTGTTCCCCAGCATGTGAGCTGACGGCCACCGAGTGTCTCGAACACTCAAGTTTTAATCAAGAATCAAACCCACAGGGCTGTCTTTAAGGTGGAACAGAGACTTATTTGATGTCTGAGTTCAGTTCTTTTGGGGTCACGGTGGCTTTGTGAACTCTTGACAGTGGTTTGCAGTTAGTCTAACACTAGTAATGCATCAAATTCAAAAAGCAACCAAAAATTGTGGACCGGCTGAGCCAAAAACGGAAACCAAAGCTTATTTTAAACAAAGTCTTGTTTAATATAAATGATTACACAACCTCTCTTTAATTGGGGTTACTTCACAATAGATCTCATTCACATCTTGATTTCACACAGGAATGAAAGTGAGGTTAGACATACATCTCTTCAGTGGATTGTACTATTATTTGTTATATAAGGTGTTTTTGGATTGTATTGCTGACGAAACACAGCAAAAATTTCAGAATACAAAAAACCCCTGACAACATGAGCTGTGCAAAATAAGTGATCTGGAGCTTTCTAATGGTGCGTTCACACCGGACGCGAATAGCGCGTCAGCCGCAAATGATTTCAAAGTTAAATCAATGCAAAGACGTGTTACGCGCGTAAAAAATTCCCGCGGCACGAATACGCCTCGTTCGCGCGAATTGAGCGTCTGCCGTGTTACGCGCGAATGATTTAGTTAGTGCTATTTGTGCATTCACGCGTTTGACGCGAATTCGCATCTGCCGCCCGAGTCGAAAAATCTGAACTTTGGTGTCAATTCACGCTGCGTTAACCAATCAGGAGACTAGCTGCTTGCTCACGTGGTGAAGTGTCTGGAAGCTTCCATAAATTATTTTGTAATAAGACTAAATGCATGGTGAGATTATTATGCGCAACAAAGCAAATACAGTATTTTATCACTTAAAACTTTATTTCAATATACGAGACATGTTCATTTTGTATTGAATGTTATTCATTCCATATCTAGATTATATGAAATATTATTATGATGTAAAGACAACCAACATACATGTGCACAAGTTCGTGTCTGGACGTGAGGAGAAGAAAAAAAAAAAAAAAAAAAAAAAAAAAAAAAAAAAATCACAGGACAGGTTAATAAGTTTTGAATGCTGGCTCTATTTATCATCAAAACCAAAAATAAATGACAGCTAGATTAGGTGGATGAGGGCGAGGGTGATCCTCGCTCCGATGCGGGACAACAGGTCATCAAACTGGGCGCTGGAAATGGCGGAAGTACCGCTGACAGCAGCCGTCATCCAAGCGCAGCTCCTGGAGCGAGCAAATGGTGAAACTAGCCAAACGGTTCGCCTTTGAAGGGTCCGGTGGACACAAATACGGCGACGATGATCCCCACGCCGCTGTTCTAGCTCCCCAGAGAAAATACAGTACGGTGAATCTCTCGATGAATGCTCGATCAACATAAAAAAAGATGGCCGACAACAGGTTTCGATTTTGACGCGCGAGACGCGCATAAATTTCGCTTCAAATATTTGATTTTACGTGCATCAGTTTCGCTCTTGACGCGTGAATTTACACAAAGTGTTCGAGCGTTGAACTAGACGCGAATTTGACGCGCTATTCGCTACCGCGTTTACAGAGGATGCCACTGAAAACAAGGCAAGTCTATCCCTCACAGCCTCACTTTCATTCCTGTCATGGCGCTGCTCTGAATAAAGTCCGTAACATACAGGGTCCAACCAGGGTAAAATATTGTTTAGCCTAAATTTACAAACTGCATAGAAAAAAATAAACATTTAAAACGACACAATAAATTACAATTGTTCTTGACTTAAGATGCGAAACTTTGGCTAAATTTTAAAAAAAAAGGTAAACAGTGTAGCAAAGTATGAAGCTCAGCTCACACTCATACTAAGTGGTCAATGTGGCGAAACCGCGTGAACAACTTTAAAACGTTACGAAATTTGATTAAGAAATTTCCCTCACGCGAAAGTGCCGATTTCTATCAAATTATGCAGAACAACGGTAAATGTGACTGTAGCTTTACTCAATGAACCGCAAATCGTTACTTTCGTCATGTGCAACTCAAACTGAGACCCATTTTTTTTAACTGTATTTATGGTTCATGAGGCTGTTCTTAGATGCATATAAATTCTGAGCAAAATTTTGTTTTCAAAATCTAGTTGGGTTCTAACTTACCTTATCCACATGGATGTAGTAAAAGTGGTCTTTGTGATAGATGGCTTTTAGGAGCCGTTTCAATTGTCGGACCGCTCGTCCATGAACCACCAGCACGAAAACCACCCTGACCGGGTTCTCCACCTTGGAGAGGTCAGTGTAAGAAAAATCTGCATGCTGGATAGCACTGGAAATCACTGAAGATGGACAGAGAGAAAACAAACAAACTTTACATGTCAAGTCAAGTCCACCTACCTTTATAGTGCTTTTTACAAGATTGTTTTAAGCTGATTTACAGTGATAATAGGAAATTAAAGCAATAACGATTGTTTTGGCTGTACAGCAACTCTAGACGAAAGTCATTGTCCAGTTTAAAGGAGTAGTTCACTTTTGAAAAAACTTTTGCTGATAATTTACTCACCCCCATGTCATCCAAGATATCCATGTCTTTCTTTCTTCAGTCGAAAAGAAATTAAGGTTTTTGATGAAAACATTCCAGCATTTTTCTCCATATAATGGACTCCAGACAATGAATAAGGGTCTTATTAAATGAAACGATTGCTCATTAAAAAAAAAAAAAAAGTGTAAGTTTTATAAGCTCAAAGCTCAAAGGCCGCCTTGCTCTGTTCTGTGACTCTCCTGTTCAAACACGTTTATCAAAATGAACCAATCTTTTCCCGAGTCAATTCATTCATTTCGTTCATTGAATGAACCAAATGACACGAAAAAAGATTCATTCATTTTGATAAACGAGTTTGAACAGGAGAGTCACGAACGCTCATCACAGAACAGAGCAAGGCGAGCATTTGAGCTTATAAAACTTGAACTTTGTTATTTCTTTTTATGAGTGATCGTTTCGCTTGATAAGACCCTTATTCATCGTCTGGAAGCCCTTTGAAGCTGCACTGAAACTCTCATTTGGACCTTGAACCGTTTGGTTCCAACTGAAGTCCATTATATGGAGAAAAATCCTGGAATATTTTCATCAAAAACCTTAATTTCTCTTCGACTGAAGAAAGAAAGACATGGACATCTTGGATGACACGAGGGTGAGTAAATTATCAGCAAAAGTTTTTTTAAAAGTGAACTACTCCTTTAAGTAAGAATTAAGCCACTTAAATGAATAGTTCACTTTAAAATGGAATTTATTCAGCCTCAAACTGTTTCAAACCTGTATGAATTTCTTTCTCCTGCTGAACACAAAAGAAGATTATTTTGAAGAATGTCGGCAACCAAACAGTTGATGGACCCCACTGATTTCCAGTCTCCATGGGGGAATTACTACTTCCATAGCATTTTTCCTCCTATGGAAGTCAATGGAATCCATCAACTGTCTGCTTACTGACATTCTTCAAAATGTATTTTGTGTTCAGCAGAAATAAAGAAATTCATACAGGTTTGAAACAACTCCGAGTAAATGATAAACTTTTCTATTAACTTTCAGACATGACTGGATGTATATATCTATAGGGGTGGGCGATATGACCAAAATTGTGTTTCACGATATGACTAATTTTATTTCACGGTAACGATATATTTCACGATATAGTTATTTATATAGTTATCCTCTTTAAATAAGCCCAAATACTTTAGAAATGAAAAGTATGTCACCTTGATTTATTTTTATTTTATTTATTTTATTCTATTTTTATATCAAAATATAGTAAACAAAAAACACTGAACTTCCCACAACAGATTGATATTAAATACAACTCATAGGTGCATTTCAACTTTAAATAATTTTTCAATCTCATGCATTGCTTTACTTCATCAATCAGTTTATAATATAATTATAATATATATTTTTTTATCACGTGCTTATTATACTGCGTTTTTAACGGAGAAGGGTATTCCTGCACAACCGAAGACTGCACACACTGTTGTTTTAACGGGCTTGTTTTGCTCTTTTTGTTATATCTGGCAACCCGTCAGTTCAGAAGTGACAAGAAGGAGAGCAGCAATATGAAAACCAAACCGCAGCTACTGTTAGTGTTGACTAAGTAGTTTCAATTATACACGCCTTATAACAGTGCGTCGAACACTGCGCGTTCCCTTTCAGTACATGTCCACGCGCGCGTCTTTTGCATCAACAAAATGCGATCGATTAATTTGAGAGTGAAGTTGTAATCACGGATCGAATCAAAGGAAGATTTTATCAACTGGTTCAGTAGGCAATTGTTTGGAGTTAAAAAATATATAACTCGCGCTGCATATTTAGTAATTTTGCCTCAGAAACAGGATTATACATTCGTTTTAACAAGCAGGATGTTCATTCATGCTGAATGCTATTTTCATGTTTAAAATGTAACTACACATAAGAGAAGGAAAGATGCGGATAACTATACATTATTTGAGGTTATTTCTCGTAATGATACTGATATAGCCTATGAATGTTGTTATCAAGTAACTTCATGCTTTCCCCGTTTGCGAACGTGCACTCCTCTAAACTGTAGCCTGGGTGCTGCTGCTCTGCTCAAGTTGACGGCTGCCTTCCCCCCCGAACATATCACGTTAACAACAATCCTTTAGAAAATGTAATTCCTTTGTGGATCCTCTTGATCTGCTTTCTCCATGTTACATGTCTCACGCGCGCTGCACGGGAGTTAACCACGCCCTCTAATTTGCATTTCGCGGTATACACGGGATAAAAAAATCTGTTACGACTGACGTCCCAGACAGCAAACAGACATTGAATCAACGTGGAAACGACGTCTCTCATGACATTGAAACAACGTTGATTTTGCTCATCGAATTAACGTTGAACCAACGTCAGACGCGGCATTCTTCAAAGCTAAATGAAAATGGAAAATTGGTTTGCTTTCATAACGTTGAAACAACGTTGATTTCAAGTTGATTTTCCGTTAGTTTTGAAAGAATGACGCGTCTGACGTCGGTTCAACGTTAATTCGATGAGCAAAACAATGTCAGATCAACGTTGTTTCGATGTCATATTTCCACGTTGATTCGATGTCAGTTTGCTATCTGGGGTTTTCTATCGCGGTAACGATATATATCGCCATATCGCCCAGCCCTATCTATGACGGATGAAAGAGTGCAGTTACCATGCTGTGGGCAAAACTGAGGCAGTGACTGAGGCATAAGCTGTCCTGCTTGGTGCTGGCAGACGATGTTGGCGATCTCCTGTCTGCACTGTCGTGAACCAGCACGTTGGAGGGCAGACAGGGCGTCCTTGCCCGAGATCTCACATTTGGGCACAAAGTCGCTGCTCGGGGCTTGAGGAGCACCCCCGACGCTGCCTGGCTCTCCAGGTGCCACTAGATGGATTTTGGCTATTTCCCCTCGCTGAGTCTCGCTGAAGTTACGGCTACTTGAGGGATCGTAATGGGCAACTTTATCAACCACCACTCCATCTTCCAGCCCGCCAAGGCTCTTGTCCTTCAACGAGGGCTTGCTTCTCCGTCTAGACACACTCCTGATGATGGTGGTCACGGCGGGCCGACCCTGACGCTGCCGCCAATGGACGTGTTTCGCCCCGGACAGGGCATTTTGCCTGTCAAAGGCCACAGGGTCCATTCTCCGCTCCTCCCCATTTTGGTCGGGCAACTTCGACCGCCGCTGCTTCCGCTGAGAAAAGCAAATAAATCAGAGATTTAATACCAAATCCCTCCACTGCGCATGAGAGAAAACAGGATCAAATCAGTTTTAGAATGATTTACTCTCTGAAACACACTTGCTGACATTTCAGGGAGCGCAGAGGCACAACATGTTTGCTTTATTTCCCGTTTGTTGTTCTTTCCCTGTCTCAAGTTGTGGTTATATTTAGCATCGTTTAGTGGCGGGAATCAGAGGAAGCAGAGATTCGTAATGAGGATAGTGACTCACAGCTCGGCCAACGCAGAAAAACACTCAGTGCCATTATCACAAACAGCATCTAGATCCACAGGGGTGCAAGGCTGAATCTCACAAAACCTGCCAAGATCATGTTTATTAAAAAAAAAAAGAAAGAAATTGGTAACACTTTACAATAAGGTTTCATTTGTTAACATTAACTAACAATGAACATTTCCACATTTACTATTATCAGGCCTTCCCGCTTGGGTTTCTCCAGCGCTGGAGAGTCGTAGCCCTCAATCGGGTCATGGGGTCTATACGACCCCAATCGACTTTTACTTAATAAAAAAAGGTTTCTTTCATTTCAGTGGATTAAGATTTTGTGACTTTTCATACATTATCTATCTAAACACACACACACACACAAAAAAAAACTGGGCTAGATTGTTCTGAAGGCATGTAAAAAAAATTTTACACTTCTGGTCTTCGGGGTCAATATGACCCCACATTGAAATGAATGGGAAATGTGAAAAAAAAAAAAAAGTCCGGCATAAATCTGAAAATGTTTTCACAGAAATGAAGGCCTAGTGCTAGAGCATAAATGAATGCATCATAAAAAATAATATTTCATATGCAAGCTAATGGTGTAGTTGAGGAATTGTGTGTGGTAAATGGATACAAAAGTACTTTATATCTCCAAAAACACAGCATTAATGAATAGATGAGAAGTAAACAAAAAAAATTGTATTATTTGTATGATTAAACATGTATATTTTTTGTACAATTACTCAATCAATTGTTGGGGTCGTATAGACCCGAAGCCCAGAAGTGTAAACAGGAAACGAAGACCATTTGAAGGTTAAAGATCTTGCCTGATCATAACCCTTTTTTCCAGTGAGCTTCTCTTCATTGGTAATCTCCAATGCATTCTCATCCTAGGGCGTCATATAGTGACGCTTTTGAAATTTCATCTAAATCCAACGCACATGCCACCCTTTAGCGTCAATATAATAGCACAGAGCTTTGTTCGGTTATGGGTAGGTTTAGGTCTGGGGTAGGGTTATGCCTGGTTCAGATTACACTATTTTTTTTTGTCTGTTACGATAGTGTCAGATTACGCGATTTGACACGTCACGTTGCTTCCTGACCAGTCATCGCATGATGTCATCAAGAAGGCGAAACAAGTAGCGAGTGACTTCCGGAAACGAACGTAAACAAACAATGGATGAAGCGGCGAGTGTTGTATTGGCTGTCCTGTGTTCCGAAAAAAAGTAAAAAAAGAAAGAAAACCCGACAATGGACACGTTCCTGGATTGCTCATAGAGGACATTATGGGCTGTCAATCCTCCAAAGAGAACTTGAGGTAAAATATTGTTTTCTTATATATTTTTACTTTTAGTTTTAACGTTAGCACCATCGTCTCTCTTTCGTTTCATCATTTTTGAAAGTTGTGTACGGAAAAGCTTCTGTGCTCCTATTGGTCAACCTCATACATGTGACCGAATCGTCGTGGACGACCGTTACAAAAATTAAACATGCAGTCTTTTTGTCGTGAAGCGTCGCAGACGCGACATAGGTTGTCGCCCACTATGACACACTATACGAGATGATACGATCGAATCTTGCGTCCCGACGCCGTTGTCGTTTACGAATCCCCACGATCCCCATGTCCCCATGTCAAACGGATCGTGCCAAAATCGGGCTAAAATCGTGTAATCTGAACCAGGCATTAAGGTTAGACCACTAGGAGGCGCGTTCTGGCCCATATATATCCGAGTCTCATAATGCCGCTAAAGGGTGCCATGTGCGTTGGATGTAGACGAAATGTTAAAAGTGTCAGTATATGACGCCTTGGGATGAGAACGGGCTGTAATCTCAGCTTTAACATTAACATCTGTAAACCAGCTCAATCTCTTCCATCTCAGATAGGGGTATTACTTTCTTTTATTTTAACTCTAAACTTTTTAAATTATTCTTATTTATATTGATTGTTTTAATTCCTTCTATGTAAAGCACTTTGAATTTCCATTGTGTATGAAATGTGCTACATAATAAACTTGCCTTGCCTTTCTACAAATGTCCCACTTGCTCACTCTCTCTCCTCCCCCTACTGCTGATTGGCTGCAAGAGTAATGTTGTGCTCGGCCTGATCGGACCTCAGACGTCTAGCAACTATTCACAAAATTGTTATTTATCTCATATTTATATCGGCCATCAAAAAAAATTATATTGGTTGACCACTAGCTTCCAATATAGCAAAAAGAAGAACATATGCAAACAAACTAAAACAATCTAGTCCTGTGCTAAGAATAAAAGCAAACCACAATGCTGCATGGCATGCAAATGTGGTGCTGGAAGTATGTAATGGAAGAGAGAGAGAAATTACAAGCAATTCCCACCACTTCCTGTTATAGGACCATTACAAAGCAAGTCTGGGTCTATGCCAACATCTGCTACCCACAAAAAAACAATGGACTGGTACAGCAGCACCAGTTCACCAGTGGGCCTCGTTCTCTGGAATCGTTTGGACTTTTAAGCGCAGGCGTTTCGAAAATGAACCAACAGCTTTGTTTCAAAACATGAGTTGGCAAAGACTTGCTACCAAAGCTGAAAGCATGTTTTACAAGGACAGCAGCTTTGTGTTCTTTGTGAAGGTGATCCCAGAATACAATGTGGTCCGCTCAGGGAAATGCATCTTTGAAAACAGTATATCAATTATGTATGTTTGTATGTGTACAGTCAAACCAAAATTTATTCAAACACCTTCAACATTTCTCACATTTTCACAGTTTATTTGCTATAGAAAATGGTAATAATAAAATATGACAAGAGTAATTAAATCAGTTGATATTTCACTAGTTTTGTCCAATACTTCTGTTAGACTAGGGTAGAAAACTAGGGTAGAAAATAGCCTATTACCTTCCTTTTCATGTTTTTTAATGTAAAAACCAAGCCAACGTCATTCGAAACCCAATTCATGGCCCCTTTAAAAACAATGTAATGTAATGTAATTGACGATTTTACCAATTACATGCAAGTGCTGTGTAGAATTAGGCTGTTGTGAAGCTTGTATAGCTTGTGTTATGTATTTTATACCCAGAAGTACAAGACTTAGGCCTTCAGCAAAAAGGGCAACATTAAACCACCCTCTTAAGCTGAACAGTCAGATGACAGCTGTCCCCACACGGCCTCTCACCAAAGAGGTTATTTCATAACCTTAAAATCAACCCACACCACAGGAATGTCTGAGTCGTTGTCAAATGCGGCTACAAAGTCGTTGTCAAAAGCAAACGCCTTGCAAATGGCAAATCAAGCAAAAGGGTCAGACAGTCAAATCAGTGTAGTTATTGACTGGTTGTTCATGTGACAGTAAATTTGAAACTCAATTAGGCCTAATGAATGCATTTTTATTTGTATAACATTCTCATTTAATACACAACCATGGCCATGTTTTGGATTGGATTTATCACTGAAGTCTTTATTTCTGACTGTAATTACCCGTTTTGCCGAAATCTGAGGCCCCGTCCACACTAAAGTGTTTTGTTTTCGTTTAAAAACGGAGAATTAAAACGAATACGATATCCGTCCACACCAGCGTTTTTTCTGCATATTAGTATTGATCTCCGTCCACATTAACACGACGTGATCACGTGACCATTCACCAACACTGGGCATGCGCGTGCCGGTGTAAACAGGAAACGGGTCATGTGATGGGTGGCTGACGAATCAGGGAAGGACACGTCATGACTGACGACACCCAATCATAGAGCCGAGCGTCAGCCTCTGCGTCTTCGTTTCTAAAGTCCTCCTAAAACGCCCTCCGGAGATTCAAAACGGAGCAGCAGTGTTTCTAAACTTCTCCGTTTTAGGCTTTTGTTTTTTCGATTTTAGTCTGGACGGGAGATGCAAACGTAGCAAAAGGTCTCCATTTTTAAACGAAAATGCAGTAGTGTGGACGGGGCCTGAAATAATCATCATTTGGCAACAGTCTAAGGGTCGTAAATGAATCAGTCCCAGAATCGTTAATGTAGCCAGACCGATATATCGGCCGGCCGATATTAGGCATTTTCCAAAATATCGGTATCGGCAGTTATAATGGCCGATAAATGAATATTTAAAAAATAAAATAAAAATGGACAAAACACGCTTCAATCATCTCTCCTTGGCCTGTTATATTGAAAATGTATGTTTTACAATTTGCAGTATGATGTTATCTATTGCTAAATTATGGCTCATCATAGACTATCTAACCACTAAAGCTAGCTAACGCCACTTTCATCAGTGGAAGACCGCTAACGTTAACATTAATGAGCTTGAAAACCACAATGAACTTTTTCTGCCTAAATAAAGTAATGATTACTGTATTTATAACTAGCTAGTTGCAGTCCCTGCATTGTAAAATGTAAGTTAGACTTGCGAGGAGTGAACATTTAGACATAGAGAAAAAGTATAAAACGTATCTTGTGCAGAAAAGTTAGCTTTTCTTTTACACGTGTGTGAAATCCAACAATATTTAATAAAAAAAAATATCGGCCGATATATCGGAATATCGGATTTTAAAACCCAAAAATATTTGTATCGGCCTTCAAAATCCTTTATCGGTCGGGCTCTAATCGTTAAATTCCTTTATCCAGCACAGGTCACAGCAACACCACATGACCTGCAGTATTTGATTCTTCCAGTCTTAGAAAGCAAAGGCTGCAAACTCAATGGCCTCTTTCATCACACTGAAGACAGAGGTCACAGAAGCCTGTGGATGTGCTGTGGTTGGAATGAGAAGAACTTCTTGTGTAGGCAATAGGGATCAATTAGGACGGTTGACTCGTCATCAAACAATCAGTTAGTCGACTAGTGCGTAAAGGTTCTTCATTACCTTTAAGCGGTGGTGCTGAATATAGAGTCATTCAGGGGGGATTTCAGCGTGCTGCTAATGGTCAATAAGTTCACACAAAACTGCAATTTGTTAACAAAGCAATAAGTCTTTCAGCGGCAGTTGGTGAATTAGTTCATTTTTAAGAGTGTAACAAAAAAAAATGAACATAAAAATGCCAACGATGTTTATTTAGCCCCTTTCACACAGCACGTTGATCCCGGGAAATTGCCAGAACACCTTCAGTGTGAGCGCAAACACGACGCGGGATTGATACCGGGACTGATCACTTTTCCTGAAAAATACACATACTGAGGGGCAGTTTACACGCAAAACTTTTTATGTGTTTTGGCAGTTCGTTTACACAGCGGCGTTTTGGTTGCCTGAAAACGCAAACTTTTGAAAACGGGTTTCAAAGTGCAAGTTTTTGAAAACGGTCTCCGTGTAAACAACAAAAACGCGAATCTCGAAGACGATAAATCCATGTGCGTATTACGTGTTCAGTTTATAGTGTTTCATCACCATCTAGTGGCCTGGCAGCAGAATACAGGGTTTTAAGTCGTTTTTGTGGATCCGTGTGATTGGGGATTGTTTTGACAATGGTGTCGAAAACTAAAAGGAAAAACTTCTCCGTTTTAAGCACATAGTTGTTGTGTAAATGTACCCCAGTTTAATTTCGATTACTAAAGAACGTTTTTGCTCAATACATTCATTGATCTTGTAGGGAATCTATTCGACTGCAGGTTGACGGAGCAGGAATCCGGACATGACAGCCAGCACATTCCTGATACTCGTCACAACTCGTAACCTCCTTTCCCAAATCATGTATTCACATATTAGCCTACTCTTGAACAGCAGACAGTTAAACATTTACTAATTAGCAATGCAGGATTCTTTCAAGTTTACTTACAGTTAATTTATTACAGGATAAGTCATCTTGGACTAACCTGAGGTTGTGTTTTGACCAATAGCACAAAGATTATTATCATTCCTGAAACCCCCCTGCTGGGGTTTGATCCGCTTGGATGTTTAAACACTACACCACATTATTAGATGCAGTCATCCGAGAGCAGCAAAACGATCACACATGATCATTTAACAGCAGTTTACAAACCCTGTCTGAGACAACAGAAATAAAGCAGTGGTCGGACCACATAAATCGACATAGGACTATTGTACAAGAGGTAAAAAGAATATACTGTTCGTTTTCTCACAAAAAACGCTCGTTTTATGTCTTAGGCTATCAATGTGTACTTACATTTACGAGTCATTAAATCATGTTTAATTTGGACTTCTCTGTGCATGCTCTTTGAGGTGGTGACCATAGACCTCCATTATATGACTGACAGACAAGAACGGTTTGACCTAAAAATATCAAAATTGAAAATACTGCGGAAACAAAGACTCCTACATCTTGGATGCCCTTGAGGTAAGATAAAACATATCAAAAATGTATTTCAAAGTGAACTATCCCTTTAATAGAGCCTGAGGACACAATCTATTAACAGCCAGATTTAATTGTCGGCTGTGTCTCAAAACCAAGCAAGCTCCCTACCTAGACAACAACTATGACACAGATGGGAATTGAAAATTGGGAATTGTGCCGCTTACACGGTCATGACAAAAACCTACCCGAGTCACAAATAAGCACCAAATCGGATTTGGCCAAACAGGCACATTCCTTACGAGCAGCATTTTTAGTCTAGAAAGGTAGTTCACTATCGGTTTTTAAGACTATGATGCCCAAAACTGCTATAAGACCTCACAAGAAAACATCAAAACACAGTAACCTCCATCTACGTATTCTCAAAATTGATAAATCTTGTTTTTTAAGTAATATTGCAGTATTTATCTTAAGGGATTTTTCCATGCAGATATATATTTTTATAATTCATGACATGTGCCTCAATTTTTAATTAGAATAAGCTTCCCTCCCTCTTGCAGCTCATCTCTTCTCTGATGATGCGTTTACTGGCGTGAGGGCGGGGCAACCTGTCACTCACATGAGATCAGCCAATAGTAAACCACAACCGTCCAATCAGAAACAGAAAATCGCTAATCCAATAGAAAAGGCTAATCAAAACTTCAGTTAATGGCAACATTAAAAAATAAAGGTTCTTTATCGCCACTGATCATCGTTCCATGAAGAAGCTTTAACACCCGTAGGATCTTTCCATTCCATAAAAGATTCTTTGTGGAAAAAAAAAAAAAAGTTATTTAGATTTTTCCAACTATTTTCACAATAAGAAAAAAAAAATGGTTCTTTTAAGAACAGTTCATTGAAAGGTGTTTTGGGAAACCAAAAACTGCGAAACAACCCTTTTGGGACTCTTATTTGTGGAAGTCTAGTCAGCATTTTTGGGAAACATAGTCAAAGTCAGTGACCTATGGTGTTAAAAAAAAGTGCTGTCTAGGTAGGACACTTAAGACTAGCCCTACAAGGGTTGCAGTTTAAAAGGTAGGAGGCTCACTAGAGTCTAATACACTGAAGACCAACAGTCCTGAGCATAAAGGCAGGGATATAAGATATTAATGCCTAAAATGCCGTCTATGTATGAGGCCCTCTAAGTTAAGACTAAGATGACCAAAAATGCTGCCTACGTAGACATATCATAAGTTTCTACAAAACCATAGAGTTGTTATGGGTGAAGTCAGTCCAGTCATTTAAAACCCGACGCCGGTCAAAACAAATCAATCTAACAGACCTGCCCTACACAACACTTGACCATAACAACTTCAAATATGTATCACACACTACGACTTTTTCATGTAATGCAATAAACGCGTTTGTTTACACCCGGTGTCGCTATTACTGGAATTACAGTTCATCTAATGAGAATGGAGTGACGGGTTTGCCTTAGCTTAGCATGCTATCATAAACCTTCAGATCAAACGGCGCAACTGAGACACGGAGGACAGATTTACCCGCATGAAACAGCACCTTACCTCCGTCTCTCCCTCCTCCAGACTCCGCAGGCTCCATACCACCAGCCCCTGGATCAACAGGATGGTTAAACCGGCCGCGATCGCGAGTTTATACCGTCTAAGGAGCTTCTGTACACGGGTGCTCGCGACCATCTTTCCCGTGAATCGCACTCGCACCGACTCGCACACAGAAGCGAGTCACGTTAGCCGCGAGTCGCAAATTGGAGGGAGTTGACTCAGTGAATCAGACTGTTAATGACCGAAGAGAAAGCTTCGCGGTTCGGAGTCTTCGAACCAAATGATTCTCCTTCAACTGAATCAGATTGACGTGAATCCATGTTCAGAGAGATGCCGAGGTGGCTGTGAAAATATTAGCTATAAATAAAGTGTACGATTCCCAACTTCACGGCGGATTGTTTACGAACTGATTTCAAATATATTGTTAATGTTTTTACGAACTTATCCTGTCGTAATAATAATAATAAAATCTTTAAATGGTAATTTCCGAAGAATGAAAACATTCGTATGAGAAAATGAATCAATGAATGTAATACTGCTGCTAGCTCTCTGTAGCAATATAAAAACACGCAAAAGTTATTGCTAACGTTAGGTGGCGCTCAGCGCTAAGTCCTGCTTATCTCCAAGACAACCAGTAAACGCTCAAGGAATGTTTCAGCTTGTCTATTTGAACGATACGGAAGAGACTGAGTATAATCAATTATTCCTTTAATTATTGTTTTATTTTGTTTTTAAGATAGCGTTAATGTCTGTATTCCTAAGCTAGCACATAAACAAAATTCACAACTTTATTCGTGTCTATTTCACATCGTCCTTACAGTAATGAACGAATCCTACTACGTTGAAGGATCAGCTCATGAATATTAATTAGTCCCTGCAACCGTTGCTTAGCGACATCCCGGCAGCGTCCGTCCAGTCACGTGCTTCATTAGTATTCATGAGCCTCGGCTTCAGCATAGTAGGATTCAGAATTCTCCGTCCATTCACAGATTGCAACAATGTATCCGCTGCTTCGCGAGCATTAGGGATGTAAGTCGTGACTGACCAGTTCAGTTCACTCAGCTTTAGTCCTCTCGTGTCTGAAGATGAAGCTGGGAAGAAGGAAAGAGGACTCTCGTGACGGCTTGCTATGAGACAGCTTTTTAGAAGAGTATTTGTTGTCAGAGTCAGAGATGTCCAGCAGCACTGTGTCTCCAACTGTCGCCTCCACCTCGAGCCTCTCGGCGGACCAGCGGACAGTCATCGTGGGCGCATGTGAGTCAGAGTATCATCCTCAGATGGGTTCCTATCCATATAAGTACTGTATTTCTCAATGTTAAATGTCTTAATTAGGCTGATGATGTCGCAAAATTCTTGGAAAAAGTAGTATTTTCTATTTGGATATGGTTGAGGCAATAAATTACAGTAAAATATCTTAAAAGTTGTTCTTAACAGTGTTCAGTGTTGGGAAAGCACTGTAAAAGTAATGGAGTGCTAGATAGTAATTAAATTTCCAACAGTGTAAATAGATTACTGTAATTACTCTTTCTATAAAAGTAGCCTACTGGATTTCTAATTATTTTCTAAACACATTTCAATCTCGACCAGTTGAACAAAACAAGTTGGCCTATAGACATGAAATGGCTCTTTTAATTCTTTCAGATAAGTAATTTAATAAGGCATTAATTATTCTTGAACTCACCAAAGTTTGTAAAGGGAGAAAGGTTACAATAAAAACATTCATTTTGTACATTAGAGGTTACAGCCTGATACTATTGGGTTTTTTTATATACAATTGAACTATATACAGTATTTAATGCAATTAAATAAACTGTAATAAAATTATTCAAATAAGGAAAATTAATTAATTACTTAGTAATTAGTTAGTACATTTATTTTAAATGTACTAAATTGCAACTTTCATTACAAACGTGTAATTAAAAATATATTTAAATACATTAAATACATCTTTCTGCAGAAATTACTTTAAATAATATTTCGGCTCGTCATCCTGCAGCTTACTTTAACCATATTTCAAAGACAATAGAAGTGTATATATATATATATATATATATATATATATATATATATATATATATATATATATATATATATATTAGTGCTGTCATTTCAATTAATTGAGATTAATTCTATCTAACTGTAAATATATCTGTATATGTGTGTGTTTGTATGTATATATATATATATATAGGCCTATATGTATGTATATGTATGTATTAACATATATATATATATATATATATATATATATATATATACAGTATATATAGTTATGTATATGTATATATATATTTATATATATATATACAAACACACACATATACAGATATATTTACAGTTAGATAGAATTAATCTCAATTAATTGAAATATATATATAGGCCTATATGTATGTATATGTATGTATATGTATAACATATACCGTATATATATATATATATATATATATATATATTTATGTATATGTATATATATATATATATATATATATATATATATATACGCTAACACACACACACAAATATATATAACATGAGTCCTTAAAACACTTTATTATGCTGAAATTATGTTTGCCAAGATTGTAAAGACTCATGCGTTATGCTTGCATGTTTTAAATTGCTTAAATTGTGCCCATCTTTAATCTTTACGAATCTAAAAATGTACATTTTAATGGATGAGTTTTAAACCAGAAAAAGCAGCCTCGGTGTTCCCGAACGCTCAGGCGTTTGACGTGTTGTGTGTGTGTGTGTGTGTGTGTGTGTGTGTGTGTGTGTGGTCTTTCTCCAGTCTGCTGTCTGGTGTTCTTCTTCATGATCGTGGTGCTGCTGTTGATCCTGTACCGGAAGGTTCCTCTCTGCTGCAAAATGAGGGTTTATCAGGAATCTCGTACTGACATGGTGAGGAAAAACGCCATTCATCCAAGCTTTCGTACTTTCATTAAGCGCCTCAGCTCAAGAAATGAATGGAAATGAATGAATGCAGATCATAGAGTTTAGTCTTGGTACAATTGAATGGGAAATCTCTGGGCACAGTTTAAAACATTGTGGAGATTTCTTCTGAAACTTTACAGGAGACATGTGAGACATGATCTATGAGGGACAATCGAGATGTTTTCCTTTCCAATAGGACATGAAATCAGATCTTATGCCGTTTAATGCTGGATAATTTTAGGCCAATGAAAGTATCAAATGTAGGTAAAGAATTACAGCTGACCTAGTTAGATTTTTTTTTTGCGAATGAAGAACATACCACACTGTTCAGTACACTGACACACAATCAGATATTACATTATCTTTCTCTTAACTGTGCTAAACTTCGGCATGTGCTTCGGCAAACACTGTGACTCAGCTTGGACGTTGTTAGCGTCAGCTACGATATTAAGCAAAACAAACTCAAGCAACGTAAGCAAGAAAGCTTGAAAAACTCCAAGATTTGCCGGTGAACAGCACAAACTGTCTACGCGAGTCAGATGAACAAGCTGTCCCTGACCGCCATGCTCACAAGTGCCCTGGAAAAGTTACACATAATCAGATCTTAAAGGGATAGTTCACTTTGAAATGAATGTTTGGTATGTTTTAGCTTACCTCAAGGGCATCCAAGTGCTTACTGGTAATTTAAGGTAACTACAAGGGTTAAAGTTGGGTTTAGGGGTAGGTACAGGGTTAGTGCCTACTTATTACAGTTATAATTACTATAATAAGTACATAGTATGTACATGCGGAACAAGAGTACAAAGTAATGTGACTTGATGTCTTGGCAAATTTGAGTTTGAGACATTGCTGAGATCTTTTCTAGCGGTGACGTGTGAGATTACTCGGGTCTGAATAGAGGGGTTTCAAAACTGAGGTCAATGAAAATAAAAATTAATTATGCAACAAAAAAATAATAATAACATAATAAAAATTCATTGGCGTTTTAACCCTTGCGTGTGGGTCAAACTTTTTTGAATGACACGAATGTACTATGTTTTTTATTCAATATTTTGCATTTTTAGGTACTTAATTATTTATAATCCTTTGATTCACTTTTTGAGCGTATACCTGAAAATGTAAACTTAAACTGTCGTAAATCTTGAATGCTGCAGAGAACAGCTTGATCACTTTTCACTTTTATTGCTGAAGTGAAAAAAATAATAATAATAAGTTAAAGTTTGAGAACTTATGAAAAATGCACATAAATACTTTTGCAATTTTTTTATATAAATTAATATTTATTTTTAAAAAAAACACCTTTTACTCCAAAATTGTTCCAAATTTGAGGTTGATATCTCAAAAAATATGCTTTCAGTCAGATTTAGTTTTGGCCGCAGTACCACACGTCTCCACTAGATGAAATTCGTCTCCCATTCATTTCTAATGCCGTAATTGTTTCCCACGAGGAGCGCAACTGTGATTATTTTATTTTTTTTCTGGACTATTTATATTTTTGTGTGTGTGTGTTCACATAGAGAGTGCCAAAACTTTGACCAAGTTTCGTACCGTTCTGATGAAGTAAAAAAATTAAAAAAAAACACACGTAAAGAGACCAGCTTCAGAAAGTTCAGTGCAGGAACCTTCCACTGTGGGCTGTGAAAGCGGCAGCGCACCTCATGTCATGCTTTTCTCCTCTAATGTGTCCAGACCTCAGGATGTGTGTCGTGAGAGCAGATGTTAGATTAGTCCGAGAGAGTGCAGCGTTTATCTCCTGTGTTCTGCTCACACTTCAGCCTGAAGTCATGCCTCATCCTCAGCATTTCCTCTTCCTGTTCCTAATCGCCCCCCCCTGAGGGACCTATACCCTTATCTTAGAAACACAGGGAAACTGCCTCCACACAGAGGAAATGCAATTACATATCTGCTAAGTTCA
This sequence comes from Pimephales promelas, assembly GCF_016745375.1. The sequence continues at coordinate 1,202,814 of NW_024121125.1, forward strand.
CCTGTGGCTACACACACAATTGACCGAGTTTCGGGAGTGAACACCATATTTAAACCCACTAAATCAATGGTTTCCTGTCCCATTTCTGGAGACCCGCCTTCATCGAGATTTAAAGTCCCCCCGTTGTTAATAAGTGAATGTCTCTCTCTGGTCCTCTTCGGTCTAAGGAATGGGATGACACTTGGGGACTTTTGTTGTATTAGCAATGTGTACACACACACACACACAGAAATAAACTAGTAAGACTGCACTGTAAAAAATAACCGTGATTTTAACGGTAAAATACTGTAAAAATGCTACAGTGCAAAACTGTTAATTGGTAAACAGAAAGTTTCCGTACTATACACGGTAAATAACTGTGATATAATTTTACAGTAAAATACCGTTAAATTTACAGTTTTTGAAAGTGAACAAGAACAAATCATTGTATAATTTACAGTGAAAAAACGCAAATTGACATTCCCACAATTTCCTGTGACACTTCACATTTTATGTATTTTTGTTGAAATAACTATGGTTCCTCATAGTTTTATTGTTTTTATTGCATTTTTTTAATTTCATGTGTGTTACCATGATGGTGCTTAATGTTTGTGTGAATGACATTGTGCAGCTTCTTTAATCAAGTATTGCTTTATACAAGTATTCACTTATGATGAGCTGTGATTGCTCATGTAACTCTCATCACTGCTGTGATGATTGTTGGTTGTCAGTGTATTACAATGGTCTAAAACAGATATCAATACATCAATAAGTTGGTAAATCCACATTTTATCAGAGAATAAATTACGGTTTATTACTGTAAATTTTAATTTAAGTCTGTAAACCCATTAACGTTCCTACCGTATTTTTAACGGTAAAGTTCTGGCAACCACAGCTGCCGTTTTTTTACCGTAAAATTTACGGTTTATTTTTTACAGTGTGCAACAGCTTGAAAACACACTAAATAAAGTCAATAAATGAAAAGAAAAAAAATACTTAAGAGACCCTCTCGCTCAAATACACATTTTATATACTTTACATTACAAGTCAATTTCATTTGGAATCTTTTTTTTTTAATAATCCAACTGATTAATACAAAGCACAGGGCATTGTTATGGATTACTAGAGTTCAAAGGGTACAGGAAACATTGTCTTTTCCAAACACACACACAAATAATTATTGTGTTTGCTCTTATTTTACTATAATAGGTGTTCCTGATATCTGTGGCATATGCAAAATACATAAAATAATTAGTTTGTATGTATATAGTTAAAAAACATTTTTTTATTCCTCTTTTTTAACCTACAGTTTGATAATGATAATTTACTGTTAGTTATTTTATTACGTTTTTGCTGTTAGATCATAATTGCTGTTCCCTTCTGAAGATGTATTACCATTTACAGAATTATACTGACTAAAATACCAATTAGTTGAAAAATGTCCGTATAAAGTGTTTTAAATCATCACTATTTTACTTATTTTATTATATTTTTTAATGATCAAATACTGAGTGGCAAAAATGCTTGCACTGTGTTCCCTTTCTAACCAAATTGCGTTATTGTTTAATTGTAATCATAATGCAAAACCTACTTACTATACAAAAATATCTAAAAATATCAAAAAGTATTCTTGTAGAATGTCTAAATCCATATCTAAATAAAAGAAACCCACACCTGTGAAAGATCCGAGTGTGTTTGGATGATGACGTTTACAACCTCTGTAGTCCCATTTAGACACTTTTTTTTTAAACAACTGCCTTTAACAAATTGCTAAAAAAAAATCACAAGAGGGCATTACTAATCTATTTTATGTAGAATAAAACATGAAAATCCCTTGAGCTTGTGTTCATAACAGACATTATTTCAGCTATTTAACCAAAACAACTTTGAAGCGATGGAACTGGAAGCGCTAAAATGCAACTAGTTTCTGGCGTTTAGTCCACAGAAATGCATCACACTGTAAAAATGAATATGCTTTATCTAATCAATAGAATTGTGGCAACAGATTACAAACAACATCCTTAATTAAATTTAACAAATTAGAATTAAGTTATAATTAATCAAATTATTCATTTAAAACGAGTAAAGTTTACACCAAAAAAAAAAAAATTAACAAAAATATCTCACTAACAGACAGGCGTCAAAGATTAACTCTTTACTTTAAAGATTAACTCTTTATTGAACTCTTTATTTTATATTGCCGACATTGAAGACACCTGATGTTAACGAGCAGAATCACTGAAGGAGAAAACCGTAATTTTAAAACAAACCTAAAACAAACACCGATCACCATAATAATGACTTAAATTTATTTTTTTGGGTTGTTGTAAGTTTTACTCATTTTAAATGGTCAGCTTTTAAGGAATTGATTTGATTAATTATTACTCAATTTAATTTGTTAAATGCAATTAATAATATTGCTTGTAATCTGTTGCCACAATTTTTTGATTAGATAAAGCATATTCATTTCTACAGTGCATCCCTGCAGCTCGCAACGGCAAACAAAGCATTAAACCCCCAGTTTTGCCAAATGTCAGCGAGAAACTTGTAGAGACTCACATTTTCCTCTCATGCCTTTACCATATCTCTGCAGCAATACAGTATATTTGCTCCTCGTTTTCTTTTTCTTTTTTGCTCCGGTTGGATGCGGTTAAGGACGCTTTACTGTCACCTATCACACACTTCAATGTGCACTTCAATAAGACGAAAGAACGCTGGTAAAGGAGTTTATATGCGTGTAAAATCTGTCTGTCGATCGTTTATGACCTTAAATTGATAAAGGAGAAGGGTTTAATGCTTTTACCTGACCTCACTGAAGGCTTTATGGGAAGGTGTAGATCTCCAGAAGCAAGACTGTGCACCTCTGACCTAAAGGATCATTGCATATATGCACAATATACTGCAGACACTTCAGCAATGATTTACCACAGCAAAGGCTGTGAACAAGAAACTGCTGTTTTGCTTGAAGAGCATCTATTCTGCTTTTTTACAAGTCTTTCAGACTGATCTCATGAAGTAACGTGTGTATGACACGCCAATTCGTATTTCCATTTTTGGCGTGCTATCACAACATATAATCGCTTTTCAGCGTGTTTATGAACGCCGTTGATTTAACGTTACATTACTGTATATATAAATATATGACTAACCTCAACCCCATCCCTAAACCTACCCATCATGGCATTTATGACTGTTCCCTTACCATCCTAGGAAAAAAAAGATCGCTCCCCAGATGTAGATGAACATTTTGCTTCGTTTTGCTCAGACATTTGACAGACACGCGGAATGACACAGACGTTAATGGCGTAGACATACACACGGATACACGCGGATAGCTCAAAATGCGTAGAGATAACACGCCACTTGACTCGAAAGTCTGCAAGTGTTTCTGAACTCCCTGAAACGCCTCCATTGTGGTCTTGAGTTTCTTCCGGTAACAAACGCGTCACAAAATTCCTCATTATAATAATTCATATGCAGGATAAAGGCAGCGGGGCCTGGTTGAGTGAGTTTGGCCATGTCCACACTAATACGTTTTCGTTTGAAAACGTATATTTTTCTCTCCGTCTTGGCCTTCCGTCCACACTGAGACGCCGTTTTAAGTCAACGAAAACGTATCTTTTGGAAAACGCTCTCCAAAGTGGATAAATTTGAAAACGCCGTTTTCGCGTTGTAGTGTGGACAGCGAAACCGGAGGTATTTCAAAAGATGACGTAAGTTTAGTCATGTGATCCATGTAGTACCAATAGATATTCATGTTTATCGGTATTGTGCCTGTTTTGTGTTATTCATTTTTACACTGTTGCTAAAATATGTTACTTAAAGGGTTAGTTCACCCAAAAATGAAAATTAAGTCATTAATTACTCACCCCCATGCTGTACCAACCCCGTAAGACCTTCGTTCGTCTTCGGAACACAAATGAAGATATTTTTGATTAAATTTGAGAGCTGTATAACTACCACATTGGCTCCTAAGGGACTGCCTCTTGACGGCCCAGAAAGTCAATGAAGAAAATGTTTAAATATCCCAAGTGACTACCGTGGCTCAACTATATGTTTATCAAGCGACGCGAATACTTTTTGTGCGAAAAAACAAACAAAAATAACGAGTTTATTCGACTATTTCTTTTCTTCCTTGTAGGCCAGAACGAGACTTCCTTAGATTTCCACGACGCATGCGCGAGAATTGCGATCTGAAGTAGTGTAAGCTGGTGTGAGCAGATCGCAAATCTCGCGCATGCGTCGTGGAAATCTAAGGAAGTCTCGTTCTGGCCTACAAGGAAGAAAAGAAATAGTCGAATAAACTCGTTATTTTTGTTTTTTCGCACAAAAAGTATTCGCGTCGCTTGATAAACATATAGTTGAGCCACGGTAGTCACTTGGGATATTTAAACATTTTCTTCATTGACTTTCTGGGCCGTCAAGAGGCAGTCCCTTAGGAGCCAATGTGGTAGTTATACAGCTCTCAAATTTAATCAAAAATATCTTCATTTGTGTTCCGAAGACGAACGAAGGTCTTACGGGGTTGGTACAGCATGGGGGTGAGTAATTAATGACTTAATTTTCATTTTTGGGTGAACTAACCCTTTAATATGTGCTATTCTTCATAGCACTACAAAGATGACAGATAATGTACTTACATTTGCTGTCCTGTGGCAAAACAGTAGAGCAGTTGCGTCTTCACCATCTGATCGTTAGGTTCAGTGTTTTGGTGGGGGGGGATCACAGGAGACAAAGGCTTTACTTTAGGTCAGGCACTGAAAAAGGCACACCGCTGAAGAGGTCCTCCCCCGACTTCAGGACTGATTTTACACGCTTTTTGCTTTTTCACACTGCCTGAATCAGAGGAGCAAACAAAAGAATGTCTCTCTTATTGGGGGACTCTTGAGAGGGAAAACCAGCGAGGGAAGGTGACCCCTGACCTCACATTTACTAAACGTGTCTCCCGGTGTCCCGAATAAGAGGGGTGATGGGAAAGGTCAAAATACGTCACTGTGAGTGATGTCAGAGCTGTCAGGAGCTCTTGCCTTGAGTCAAGACATCAGCTGTGTCTCAGATTAGGGCCCGGTCTCTATTAAGGGACCATATTTGCCTACTGGCAATTGATTGACAGGGGCTTTTTTTTTACCTTTAAAACGGCACTTTTTTCTAACAATTTTTTAACACATGTTGTCTATTTAATTATTATTTTTTTGTACATTTTTAAGAATATAAATCAGTGTGTGAACTTATATTATTAAATGCATGTTAATTTAAATTTACATTAAGTGCTATTAAGTGCTTTTGACTTAAGTACATCTTCATATGTAATTTCATAATTTCTTCTGTTGTCTTTGTCACAAATATATTAAAATATACTTTAAATGTACTATTGAATAACACACTACAGTTAAAGTTATAATCAAGTACTTGATTTGGTGGTCAACACATTAAAATAATTATTAAAACATGATTTAAAATGTACTTTAAAGCAAAACTTTGAAAAACGTGCACTTTTTGGTAGTCAGCCATTTATTATTGCAAAATAAAACCCAATTTTTTTTAAGGGTGAATCATCTGTATCATGTTTTGTAACCAAACTTACAAGAAATTATATTTGACATCAAGTAAGCGAAGCCTTTTTTTTTACGTGTACATTTTTTGCCGTGGTAACCATATTTCATTGGTGAAGTATTTGTATTTATGGTAATACAAATGTATTGTAAAACGCATTACAGTATTTAAGGAAAAATAATAATGTGAATAACTCACTCAAATTAAAATGTCCCCACACAGTATTTGCATGTTAATTTAAATTTACATTAAGTGCTATTAGCTGAACATTTGAGTGCTTTTGACTTAAGTACATCTTCAAATGTAATTTCATAATTTCTTCTGTTGTCTTTGACACAAATATATTAAAATATACTTTAAATGTACTATTGAATAACACAGTTAAAGTTATAATCAAGTACTTAAGTATGTTACCCTGCTTTGGTGGTCAACACATAAAAATAATTATTAAAACATGATTTAAAATGTACTTTAAAGCAAAACTTTGAAAAACGTGCACTTTTTGGTACAGTCAGCCATTTATTATTGCAAAATAAATTATTTATTTATTTATTTTTACATAAGGGTGAATCTCATCTGTATCATGTTTTGTACCCAAATTTACAAGAAATGATATTTGACATTAAGTTTTTTTGACAATATTTCATTGCTAAAGTATTTATGGTAATACAAATGTATTACAGTTCTTACTAAAAAATAATAATGTGAATAACTCACTCAAATTAAAATGTCCCCACACAGTAATGGTAGAAATTTGTCACCCAAAGTAAGTGTAAAGAAAATATCATCCTAATGTTCTTAAAACAGGTTTCATTTTCTTCGTCCAAAATATAATTCAGTATTTTTTTCTTTCAATGTTTGATGTGAAATTATGTAAATGAACTGATATAAATAAATAAATAAATAAATAAATAAATAAATAAAAACAGCCATTTACTTGCTTGCATTTACTTCAAGCCCTGGTTCATTTCCAACCCTTCTCTGCATATTTTGGCCAACTAGTGCACTAATGACTTGTAACACTGTTAACTGACTTGTCCGGGTGACATATGGGCCTGTAAAAGGGAGTGCGCTCATTTAGTAGTACCTGCCACAGAAACAAGGGTGCAGACCGTTAAAACGCCAGTGTTGGGATTGTTACTCGGCACCCTGATGACGCAGTAAGACACTGTATTGTCCCGGGACACAAAGGCATCTATTTAGCTGTGGGGTATTCACTGAGTGTCCGGCTGGGCTGGAGGAATTCCTCTGCCTCACGCGGGGTCCGCCTGCCTAATCTACTGCTGGATGGGAGGGGAGGAAGTTGCTTGGTGGTCTTCTCCTTAGCAGCGTAATTTATGACCATCCAGAGGTCTAACATTGCAGAACGTAGGAAGAGGAGGAGAGGCATTGCGGAAGGACAAAGACAAGGGGGTGTAAGACTTTAAATCAAGATTTGTGATAGTTTGACTCGCAATCAATATGAAAACATTGTAACTATTATGCTGGGGGTTGAACTCCGGAAATGACAATAAAGCTAAAACTATGAAGTCGTCCGTTTTCAACATTGATTATAACCATAAATGTTTCTTGAGCAGCAAATCATCATATTAGAGGGATTTCTGAAGGATCACGTGACACTAAACACAGCAAAATCCCCAGTTGTTAAATTAACACTTTAAAGTGTGAATTATATAAACTCTGAGCAGAGTGTTAAATGAACACTGAAGCTGAAGCTTAAAGTTAATGAGATATTAAAGTGAATAATTTAGTGATGATTGAGCATTATTGAAGACACCTGATGATAACAAGCAGAATCACTGAAGGAGAAAAACGTAATTTTTAAGTCACCATTATGGTGATCAGTATTTGTTTTAGTTGGGCACTTGACCCTTAATTAATAAACTTTAGATTTTGTTTGGCTATGCATGAGTTACAACAGCCAGATGAACATAGAAAAGGTGATCTGATGGTGATGCTTGTGTTTTAACATAATCATTATTTCACAATCATTTGACCTGAATCACTGATTGCATGTAAAGCCTAATTTCTGAGTTAGGTTTACTTTATTAATTATACCAGCAGTGACCTTGTACAGCAACATATTTTTAATGTTTACCATGTATTCAAAATTATTTCTCAAAAGTTTCTCTTATACAATTTTTTCTTCTATTCAATTTTTTAAGACACACAGACATCAATAATTAGCCTGTGGATCTCAACAATGGTGACAATTATAAAGCATGTTGCATTGCATTCTTGGTGCCACCAATCAAAACTAATTCATGGCTCTCATCATGCATGAAAAAAATATTAAGCAAATTTTGAGCAAAAATTAAAAAAGAAATTGAAAAAAAAATTTGAGCAAAAATTGAGCTGCATGAAAAAATACTGAGCAAATGTTCAGAGGTGCACTTTTTGTCACCATTGCTAAGATATATATATTTAATTTTTTTTACCATTTTTCATTGAAAAGACTAAAAATGGTATGTTCTAAAATGACCATGCTTCTAAAATCCTTAAGGTAAATTTAACTCAATGAGTTCAGCAATTCAGGTCAATTAATGATTATGTCAAAACGCAACCAACACCATCAGATCACCTTTTCTATTTGTTCATCTGGCTGTTATAAGTCACATACAACAGCCAAACAAAATTAAGAGAGTTAATGGTCAAGAGCCCAGCTAAACCAAACACTGATCACCATAATGTGCGTCATGGATTTACCGATTTATATTGCAAGGTTTTTGTTTGTAAATTACAGGTTTATACTGTAAAATTGACCATTTTAACTGTATTTCTGTTCAGGATTATTCTGACAACCACAGCTGCCAGGATTTAGTTTTTACAGTGTATTAACAGAGGCTTGTCATTTCTTGGTTGAACAGGAAGCTCCTCCTCAGTACTACAACAGTCGACAAACTCTAGTCGCTTCATCTGATTTTGAGCAAACACACGACACAGGTCACGATAACGTCAATCCACAGGTAAGCGCTATGAAAGAACCCGCATCCTTACACACTGTATTTCACCCTCTGCCATCATGTCATTATAAACCTGTATGACCAATAGGCAGCCAAAATACTTTTCCTGAATGGAAAGATATTCGGTTTTATTGTATGTTGTCATTGTCTTGACGGAATAACATTGGTAAAGGGTGAAAGCTTGTCGTCAGTTCCTCATTTCATCAGTTTTGTTTCTGCTTGTGGCTGTCAGTCGGGTTCTGTGTTCCTCATCGGCGTGCCCAGCAGCTACTACCTGTCGTCACCGGAGCATCCTCATCCTCGTCTGCCCTCGTACGAGAGTGTGCGCAAGAAAGACAGACAACGGCAGATCCACATGATGATAGCCGACCGCTTCGGCCTCGGCGGACCTATTGTGACAGAGGTGACTCATTTAGCCATAGAAATCACATTCATTGTTGGGGTGGGACACTACAAGTAACCTGACAGTATTACTTTTAATGCATTACTTTTACATTTACACCAAATTATCTAAGACACTTTTTACAAACAAGTTTGGAAAGTTACTTTGCTTTCCACATGTATTGTATCTACCGTACAGGCCTAAATTCACATTTCCTTTACCCTGAATCTTATTCATTTCATTTTTGGTGTGAAATGGCCTTTACATTTACCAAAAATATAACTTTTGCTCTCTTTTTCTATGAACGGTAAACGAGTAGTTACTTTTTTCAGGGAGTAAAGCAATATTATAGCGCATTACATTTAAAAGTAACTTTCCCCAACACTGATCAGATTCATCTACAAATGACCGGTTGACCATAAAATGCTATAACTATCCTCTAAGTAAAAAGCAAAGCATTTTTATTTAAACGTTATAAAAGCAAATTTGTTTATATAATTTGTATGGATAGAATCCAATAGTTTTTTTTCCCCATAATCATAACATTTTCAAGAAAATCTGTTTAAAGAAAGCCAATGAGTTGCCGAGGCAGGACCTAGGCTATACACAACAGTCACTTTATTTAACAATAAACACGCAGAAACGCAACCAACTAAAAATAAACGAACGGACCAAGAATGACTCAAACTGAGGAGTATATACAGAGTAATTAAAGAGCTAAACAAGACGCAGGTGGTTCAAATCAAACAATGCCATGACGACAAATGAGAACTTTCTAGAAACTAAAAGAAAACAAATGATTTACAAACTAAGGCCGTGCGTTCACCAAAACGTTTTTAGCCAGTTGAAAACGGCAGACGCTCTGCTGAAGACGCCGTGCTTTGGGCGCTTGAGAGTGTTTTGGCAGCGCAGCGTTTTTTCCGTTGAGACGTTTCGTTGCTAAAATACAGAATATCCACAGCACAGTTTACTTTAAACTGATTTCGCAGATAATTTGTTTCACACTAAAAATGTATTTTTCATCCATTTTTGTTGGGTTAGCTCTGCTGGTTGATGTCGTTGTACAGAAAGAATGTTGTGACAGTTGGTCGGTGTGGTTTAGTCCCGCCCCTCATCCACTGTGATTGGACGGCTGGGTAAAAAGTGACAGTGATGAGCGCTGCGTTTTATCCAAAGTTGAACATTTTTCAACTCACGGCGACCAGTAAAAAACGCTGGGCGCTCGGCGTTCAGCGTGAAAATAACGCTCAGTGCCTCATTACACTCATGGCGTTTAAAAAACGCGGCACTCCCATTGAAAACAATTGAAAACGTACACCAGGCGCGTGGAAAAATGCTTTGGTGGACACATGTTTACACGAGAACGCTCGCGGGTGAAAACTTAAAATATTTTATCGGATGTGCCTTTCGTTGGGGCTTAAAAACGCTAAAAAGTGAAACCACCCTCCAGAGTGGAAATCTTAAAAACGCTCCACCGTCGCGTTCTCGTCTAAGGCCGTGTGTCCACCAAAGCGTTTTTAGCCAGCTGAAAACGGCAGACGATCTGCTGAAGACGCCGTGCTTTGAGAGCGTTTTGGAAGCGCAACGTTTTTTCTGTTGTGACGTTTCGTTGCTATGATACAGAATAGACGCAGCACAGTTTACTTGTAACTGATTTCGAAGATCATTTGTTTAAAAAAAAAAATTTCATCCATTTTGTTCGGTTAGCTCTGCTGGTTGATGTCGTTGTACAGAAAGAATGTTGTGACAGTTGGTTGGTGTGGTTTAGTCCCGCCCCTCATCCACTGTGATTGGACGGCTGGGTAAAAAGTGACAGTGATGAGCGCTGCGTTTTATCCAAAGTTGAACATTTTTCAACTCACGGCGACCAGTAAAAAGCGCTGGGCGCTCGGCGTTCAGCGTGAAAATAACGCTCAGTGCCTCGTTACGCTCATGGCGTTTAAAAAACGCGTCGCTCCCATTGAAAACAATTGAAAACGTACACCAGGCATGTGGAAAAATGCTTTGATGGACACACGGGTAAAAACGCAAAAGTCTGCTAGACAGTGACGGTTGTACACAGGCGCACGGACTTGTTGTTGTGTGGCAGTGCTTCACATCTCCACCTAGCCACCTGGAGTGCACACTACATCAAATTTCACACACTTTTGCGTCACCGTCTAAATGCAGAAAAAAAAATGATAACGCAACGCCACTTTTGCGTTTTCTCTTCAGATCGTTTCCGTGTAAACATAGCCTGAGTTTTACACAAGTATGACTGGTCATGAATTTACCAAATGACTTTAAAATGTAAACAATTCTGCACAATTGCATTATTGAGCCTTGTGGATCGCTTGTGAAAATTAATTTGATAAATAGACCTTTTGAAACTGTTACACCGCTGGACCTTTGAAATTAACTAGTAAAATCAAAGTTAATAGCATCTAATATATATATATATACTTTTACAAATGTATACAAATACGCATTCGGATATACACTTTTGATAATGGGAAAAAGAAAAGATTCACGTTAGTTTGGCAGCTAAACAGTCGTGAAGTTGCTTTATTGAAGGCCAGCTATGACAGTTTTGTCTATTAGGAGTGTGTGGCTGCAGTGTAAGCTGGTTATCTGCGGCAGGTGTAGTCTAACTGAATTAAGAAAACAGGTTTTCAATATGAATGACCCTCAATTTTCTGCTCCGTAACATGATCATGCGTCGTGCTTATGGCCATTCACTGCCGCACACACATGCGCTGATGGCGTGACGCATGCATGCTGACTTTGTGCCAGGAAACGCATGAGTACACACACTAAGGGAAATTGATGCACATCAAACACAATAACTGTCTTGAAAAGTACACATTGGCAGAGAGAACAGCTCTTTGTCCGTCTGTCCTCTCCTTCACTCTAAGTTTCAATGGGTGGATTGATCTCTCACCACCATATTCCTGAGCTAAGTGGGATTGTTCTCCATCTAAAAGCCACAGTTTTGTCTGTCCTGTAATAGCTCTGTTTATTTTTAGGAGGCTAAAGGGAAGCCTCAGAGCTCAAAGAGATAGCTGAATTTGTTTAAATAAATGTTGAGCACTGTATTATGAATTAGCATAGTGCAAAGGTCTTTATCTTGCGGGAAAGCACTGACCTGCTAAGCTGCAGAAATATTACATAATAAGAAAATATATTTCGGGAACGCTTTTATGTATAATGCATCGTAAAGGTATTTTTAATGCATTAATTATGCTTTGTAAAGCACCGTATCGTGCATTCTGTGATTTCACGAGTACTGTAAATCGTAATACATTGATACACCTTTAATGCAGGAAAACACACACAGCAAGACACAGACAATTTCAGATGTAACCAAGAATGTGCAAATATAATGCTTTCTAACTTTGGTTACAATTATTTATGAAACGATTGAATGTGTAAGGAATAATTGACGATTTTTCGAATAATTCAACGACCTGAAGTCAATTATTCCGCTTATACTACAGTTACCACACCTCAAAACATTGTTCAGATGATGCATTTCAAGACGTTTGTCATTTTTTTTGTCACTAAAACGCTCTTGTATGTTGGACTAATTTCTTACACATCTAATCCCATGCCTCCGTTGCTAATTCCAAAACGTCATTTTAGTCGTGACCACAAGGCGGCCGTGTCGGATTCTGCTGCAGTCGAGCGCAGTTGATCTCCACCGACTGCGCTTTCTCCCTCGTTTTGACCATTTGTGAAATAGGGTTCGATTTTTAACCCTCAACTGTTGTTGTTTTTTTTTTTTTCAAAAAGTAATTATTCTTTATTATCAATCGTTATTTCAACATTAATTTCTTTATCCTAAATGTAATTCATGAAGCACCTTCCACGTTTTGTACTTTTGTTTTTTTCAGCATTTATCTGTGTCAAACATATGTTTAAAGGTCCCGTATTATGCCCCTTTTCACAAGATGTAAAATAAGTCTCTGATGTCCCCAGAATGTGTATGTGAAGTTTCAGCTCAAAATACCCAACAGATCATTTTTTACAGCATGTTTAAATTGTCATTTTTTTGGGGCTCAGAAAAACACGCTGTTTGAGTGTGTGCCCTTTAAATGCAAATAAGCTGCTGCTGCCGGCACAGGGGGCGGAGCTTCATGAGCTCGCGCTCAGTCTCTCAAGACAATTTCATCTCACGGAATGATGATAATATCAGAAACTCTCAGTAACCGTGTTCATTTTGGGTCAGACAATAATGCCTACAGAGTCAGAGTGCTGTATAGAGATGGAACAGGTATAGTTTAGTAGTTTAATTACGGTTATTATAACGTATTTGTCATCTGCTTGTATGTATCCATTATTTATTAAAGGATAATTCCGGTATTTAACACCTTGAGTTTATTTTGTAGTTTGTTTTGAATGAAATAGAGTGGTGAACTTAGACATTTTGACAATTGGGTCCTGTCTCGACTTTTTGACTTTTTTTAGAATCGCCTGTTACAGCTTTAGACTGGGTGTCTATGGGCATGCACAAACATGTCCTTAAAACAACCCTTAACGTTCATTTTCAAAACTGTGCAACTCACCGAGTGGTTGGTGGTGTTTGTTGATGTTCTGAAACAAGTAGCGTAGCGAAATACCGTTTCTGTCGTGTTTTATTTGTCATTTTTAAAATCGCATTGATGTCTGCTGGAGGACTCAGTGCTCGTTGATATTACTGCGCTAGCTACCGGAAACGGAAAGGGGTCTGTTTACATTTGGTTGTAGTCTTTTCGCTCGGTTCTCCGTCTCTCAGAAGGCTAGCGTGAGCAGAGCAACTGTGCTCCCGGACTTTTTATACGGTGCGCTTGACACCGTGTTCTGTACAGCGTCCTGGTTGTCGCCATCAAGTGGTCGGGAGTGTGCTAACGCTTCAGACTCAAATATCGAGCGGAAGTTTATACGCGGCTGTGAGGTGTCTGAATAAATAGTTCCACAATAGCAAACAACACGGATTGAAAGCATACACTGCGCCGATATATTGGTTTTTAATCATCAACGAACACCACCAACCACTCGGTGAGTTGCACAGTTTTAAAAATGAACGTTAAGGGTTGTTTTAAGGACATGTTTGTGCATGCCCATAGACACCCAGTCTAAAGCTGTCACAGGCAATTCTAAAAAAGTCAAAAAGGCAAGACAGGACCCATTGTCAAAATTTCTAAGTCCACCACTCTATTTCATTCAAAACAAACTACAAAATAGACTCAAGGTGTTAAATACCGAAATTATCCTTTAATGGCCTACAAGTGTGCTGTTTCGGACCAGGTCCGAATGATGATCAAACATATACTGATAAGTTTAATAAAGTTTATTGTACATCACACAAAAGATGAAACCTCAGTTTTACTTCAGAAAATCACCGTAGAGCTGAGTAAACACAGTAAGTTATAAGAAGTGCACAAGTTGAGGGAGCATTCCTGTGGGCGGACGTTAGTCAAAAAACTGTTCTACCGACGTCATTAAAGAAGGAAGTAGAGGGATGTAGTCCAAACGGGCCGTTCGATAGGCTACTTCTGTTAAAGGGATACTCCACTTTTTTTGGAAATAGGCTCATTTTACCACTCCCCCAGAGTTAAACAGTTGAGTTTTACCGTTTTCGAATGTATTCAGCCGATGTTTTGATATTAGAAGAATATGACCGTTTCTGGTCTCATTGATTTCTTTAGTATATTTTTTCCTACTATGGAAGTCAATGAGACCAGAAACTGTCTGGTTACTGATATTCTTCTAAATATCAAAAAATCGTCTGAATTGATTAGAAAACGGTAAAACACAACTGTTTAACTCTGAGGGAGTTGTAAAATGAGCCTATTTCCAAAAAGAAAAAAAAAAAAGAAAAAGTGGAGTATCCCTTTAAATAAAATATCTCGCTTTGCATTGAACTTTGAGCTTTATAATTTTACAGATGTTATTTATACTCTAACAAAAACATTACACACTGACTAAAGTTTGAAACATGGGATCATGAAGAATGGGACCTTTAAGTCATGCTTTATCTCTGTTTTTTACCACAGCTGCCTCCCACATACGAGGAAAGCATTCGTCAGTCCGTCCAGTCCATTGACATCCTGTCTCTCGAGGAGCGTCCCGTGACGGTCTGTGAGGCTGGGACAGATTTACCTGCTTATGAAGCTCTACCTCCCATCACAGACTCACAAGATCCTGTTAATTAAACACAGAAGAATGCGCTCCGTCCTCAGTCGGAAATGAACAGCTGTTGAGCTATCGTCGCCCAGACAGCTGATCGCTCAGCCTGAGTGTGTGTGTGTGTGTGTGTGTGGATACGCTGTGCTTGCAGAAGACACCAACATATGATAAGACTCGACCTATGCAACTGTTGCATTAGCAGCACACCTCGAGAGGAGAAATATAATGCATCGCTACTGGAAAAAGGGAGAGAACAAGAATATGCAAGAGCTTAAATTCGGTCTCTGTCAAAACCAGCATCAAACTGACATGTTTGTGACATTTCCATGACTTTTCCAAGCCTACACATTTTTTATGAGTTTTTTTATATAAATATAATGGATACTAACTATATGCACACACACACACATTTAGTGACATTGATTTTTCACAGAGATGGCCGGTTCATCTCGTACCAAAGCAGCAATTTATGTACTGTACTGATTTATATACTTTAAAAGAACACTTGAAGCCATGTTTTGGACATTACAGGGAAGATGACTTGGTTTTGCAATACTTTTTTCACTGTTTCATTATTTCTAATCATTATGTGCTTTTGTATGAGGGTTATATTCTTCTTCTTTTTATTTGTGCAAAATTAGATTCTTTAGACGGAGCAAATTTTATCATTATTTTAGGCGGTGAGAATTGAAATTAGCTTGAATTCAATTCAGTTTTTCACCAAACATGGTGTGCATGGTGTATATTTTTCCTTTGTAAATATATCGATCGACCAAATAATGCCTTGCTGAAATTCTGTTTATGGTTTGTCTGTTTATCCCTCTTCTTGAATTGCCATGAATGTGCTCATTTTTCCCCACTGTGAATAAAAGTGACAAAAAAATCCAAAATACATAACTAAAACAATGCAAATATTACAAAAATGTGACATTAAAAGGTGTAAAAGTGACTCGTTTTTCTAAAGCAACACTGCCCAACAGCGACACCTGCAGGTGTAGTTGCAGTGGGTTCTTTAAATACTGATACAGGCAAATTATCCGATTATTATTCTCGACCTATTTGACACTGTCGATCACAACATACTTCTTGACAGGCTGGAAAACTGGGTGGGGCTTTCTGGGATAGTCCTAAAATGGTTCAGGTCATAATTGGTTGGGAGAGGTTATATTGTGAGAATAGGAGACTGAGTGGACTTGCGGAGACTTGACTTGCGGAGTCCCTCAGGGCTCAATTCTTGCGCCACTCCTATTCAACCTGTTCATGCTCCCGATGAGCCAAATAATGAGAAAGAACCGCATCTCTTACCACAGCTTGCCTTTCCAGATGACACACAGCTCTACTTAGCCCTATCGCCTAATGACTACAGCCCCATTGACTCCCTGTGCCAATGCATTGATGATGTCAACAGTTGGATGTGTCAAAACTCTCTGCAGTTAAACAAAGACAAGACTGAAGTCATTTCGTTTGGAAACAAAGATGTAGTTCTCAAGGTGAATGCATATCTTGACGCTAGGGGTCTAACAACTAAAGTCAGGAATCTTGGTGTGTCTCTAGAGTCAGACCTTAGTTTCAATAGTCATGTCAAAGCAATAACTAAATCAGCATACTATCACCTGGAAAATATTGCAAGAATTAGAATTTGTTTCCAGTCAAGACAAGACTGAGCACGATGATATTATGGATCGTCTCGTTTGATCTCGGATATTTTAAGCAACGTACGAAGAACGGGCCCCATGTTTTCATATGTTCATGTTTTAATTTGTTTATGTTCATGAGTTCATATTTCGAAATAAAGTCAGATCTTTACTTTGTATCTGTTCATTTTTGGATTCAATAAAACTGCACTTGTGTTCAACTCGCCTACAGGAGAGTTTCCATATATTCACTTAAATTGAATCTTTGTTTATTTTCACATTGTTCTTCATCTTTCAAATGATGTAAATCAGGAAAAGACAGAAATGTATCTGGAGTCTGGACTGAATGAGAGATCTGGCATTAAAGATCAGACATGAGCTTTCCAAACGTGAATCTGCTGAAAACATGATGTACAGTAATTGTAAATGGACTGCATTTATCTAGCACTATCACAGACCCAATGGCCACCAAAGTGCTTTACATATTACCTCACATTCACACACTGACGGCGGTGTCAGCCATGCAAGGCTCACACACACACAAACACACACACAGCAGGGGTTAGGTGTCTTGTTCATGGACACCTTGACACTTGGTCAGTTGGAACTGGGGATTGAACCACCAACCCTACGGGTTGTACATGAACCACCGAGCCACTGCCACCCCTCAGTAAATATAAAGCAAAAATATAGTTGAAAATCATATTCTGTTTTGAAAACTTAACAATTAGCACTTTTGGCCTTTTAAAAATACTCCAACTGTTCATCATTACACTTCATTTCTTGAACAAACTCTCAAAAAACTGCCGTTATATTAAAGGAGTAGTTCACTTTTTAAAAAAACTTTTGCTGATAATTTACTCACCCCCGTGTCATCCAAGATGTCCATGTCATTTTTTCTTCAGTCGAAAAGAAATTAAGGTTTTTGATGAAAACATTCCAGGATTTTCTCCTATAATGGACTTCAATGGGAACCAAACGGTTCAAGGTCCAAATGAGAGTTTCAGTGCAAACTGCAAACTGTTCAAAGGGCTTTAAACGACACCAGACGATGAATAAGGGTCTTATCAAGCGAAACGATCGGTTATTTAAAAAATAAATAAAAAAGTTTAAGTTTTATAAGCTCAAATGCTCGCCTTGCTCTGTTCTGTGATGCGCATTCGTGACTCTCCTGTTCGAACTTTTTATCAAAATGAACAAATCTTTTTCCGAGTCAATTCGTTCATTTCGTTTGTTAAATCAACCAAATGACATGAAAAAAGATTTGTTCATTTTGATAAACGAGTTCGAACAGGAGAGTCTCGAATGCGCATCACAGAACAGAGCAAGGCGAGCGTTTTAGCTTATAAAACTTAAACTTTGCTATTTATTTATTTAATGAGCGATCGTTTCGCTTGATAAGACCCTTATTCATCGTCTGGAATCATTTAAAGCCCTTTGAACAGTTTGCAGTTTGCACTGAAACTGTCTTTTGGATCTTGAACCGTTTGGTTCCCATTGAAGTCCATTATATGGCGAAAAATCCTAGAATGTTTTCATCAAAATCCTTAATTTCTTTTCAACTGAAGAAAGAAAGACATGGACATCTTGGATGACATGGGGGTGCGTAAATTATCAGCAAAAGTTTTTTTTAAAGTGAACTACTCCTTCAAAGTTTACATGTTTCATATCTGAATCATGAATCTAAAGACACACACTTCAGTTTCTCACACAGATCAGTGTCTCTCTCTGCTGGAGATCATCAGTATTACAGCAGATCAACAGAAGGTCACATGATCATCTTCATCATATCACATTGATATGTTTTCATCAGAAACCTACTTAAATTAAGTTTTTTTGATACTTGAAACAGTCCACTCTCTCCAAATGTCTTAGTTTAAGTTGAATCTGTCTGTGAATTTTCCTCTGTGAAAAACAGACTTTGGTCTTTGCCACTGAAAACCTAAAATTCCTCTAGTATTTTCCTCATTGTATATATTCTATATTTCTTCCCTTTTCCCACACAACACGTCATCTGCAAATAATGCAGCACTTATAGATCTTTCAACTTTACTAAACACTTCATTCATCATAATTAAAAACGGATCTGGACTCACTATACTTCCTTGAGGAGCTCCATTTTCCTCCAAAAATGTTAAACTAAATTCTTTCCCTATTTCTATAGTGATCCACAAATCCGTTAAAAAGATCTAACTTCTGTAACATCTTTTAAAGACTTCCTGGGCATCTTCATATGATGGGTGTTTGTTTGATCATTACTTCCTGAGGATGACATCCCACTTGTAGTCTTTGGCGACTTCAACATTCATCTAGAGAAGCCGTATGCTGCAGACCTCATCTCTCTCCTAGCCTCGTTTGATCTCAAACGGCTCATCACCACAGGTACCCACAAGTCAGGCCACCAACTAGACCTGGTCGACACACGCAATTACATCACAGACAATATCCTAGTGAAACCTATCAACTTCTTAGATCATTTTCTCATTACCTTCAATCTACAACTTACTACCCACGCACCACCAACTCCACTACCAGTTACGTTCAGGCGAAAACCTGCGCACACTTTCTCCGTCCCATTTCTCCTCTGCTGTGTTGTCTTCTCTTCCCTAACCCCTGCATTTGTCATCTCTGGATGTGAATAAATGCTCCATTCTGACTTCTTCTTTAGACAACATCTGCCCTCTCTCCACCTGGCCAGCACACGTTACTACCTCCAACCCCTGGTTATCTGAGGTTCTTTGTGAACACCGGACTGAACTCAGGGCAGTGGAGAGGAAATGGCGCAAATCTGACTTCAGTAGGTACCAACCTCTGCTCTCTGCCTTTTCCACTGAAGTTCATGCTGCGAAATCTTCATACATCCACAACAAGATCAAGAGCACTTCTAACACACGTTCACTGTTCAAGACATTCAACGCTCTCCTCTGTCCACCACCACCCACCTCCTCACTAACTGCTGATGATTTTGCTAACTTCTTCACTAACAAAACTACAACTATCAGCAGTCAGTTCTCAGCGTCACGCACACAGGAACCCAGACAACCCTCTCCCCCAGCCAACAACCCCCTCTTCTCCTTCACACCACTAACCAAGGAAGAAGTATCTAAGCTTCTCCTCTGCACTCATCCTACCGACTGCCCTCTAGATCCCATCCCATCACATCTGCTCCAAGCAATCTGTCCTACACTTCTTCCAGCTCTCACACACATCATGAACTCATCCCTCCACACTGGCATTTTCCCTACAGCATTTAAGCAGGCTCGAGTAACTCCACTGCTTAAAAAATCAACACTGAACACATCACTCTTAGTAAACTACAGACCTGTCTCTCTCCTACCATTCATTGCAAAAACACTTGGAACGAGTTGCTTTCAACCAAGTATCATCTTTCCTGTCCCTGAACAATCAGCTGGATGTCAACCAATCAGGCTTCAAGAAAGGGCATTCAACCGAGACTGCATTGCTGTCAGTCTCAGAAGATTTGCGGATCGCTAAAGCCGCTTCCAACTCATCGGTCCTTATCCTCCTGGATCTGTCTGCTGCCTTCGACACTGTGAATCATCAGATCCTTCTGTCCACCCTCTCAGCACTGGGCATCACAAGTACTCCTCTCCACTGGTTTGAGTCCTATCTCACAGATAGATCCTTCAGGGTCACATGGAGAGGTGAGGTATCCAAAGCGCATCGACTCACCACAGGGGTTCCCCAGGGCTCTGTTCTTGGACCGCTCCTCTTCTCCATTTACACCACATCCCTGGGACCCATCATACAGGCACATGGTTTCTCTTACCATTGCTATGCTGATGACACCCAGATCTACCTCTCATTTCAACCAGATGATCCCAGAGTAGCTGCACGTACCTCAAGCTGTCTGGCGGACATCTCGGCATGGATGAAGGAACATCACCTGCAGCTCAACCAGGCTAAGACTGAGCATCTCGTCCTCCCTGCCAATCCGTCTCTACTGCACGACTTTACTGTCCACCTAGATTCTTCCTCAATCACCCCATCAAGGTCAGTCAGAAATCTTGGAGTAACCTTTGATGATCGGCTAATCTTCACAGACCACATTTCAAAGACAGCTAGATCATGCAGGTTTGCTGTGCACAACCTCAGGAAGATCAGGCCTTTCCTAATTGAGCATGCAACACAACTTCTCGTTCAGGCCCTAGTCATTTCTAGGATTGATTCTTGCAATGCTCTTCTGGCTGGACTTCCATCATGCGCAATTAAACCTCTACAAATTATCCAGAATGCCGCAGAACGTCTGGTCTTCAATGAGCCCAAAAGGGCCCACGTCACTCCTCTGTTCATCTCTCTGATCACATCAAGTTCAAGGCGTTGACACTTGCGTACAGATTGGCCACAGGATCAGCTCCTACTTCCACTCATTACTACAAGTCTACAACCCTAGCAGAAGCCTACGATCAGTCAATAAGCGGCGGCTCGTGGCATCACAGAGAGCCTCAAAATCACTTTCCAGAACATTCTCATTCACAGTACCATGATGGTGGAATGATCTCCCCACCCTCACTCCCCACTTCGCTGGAGGCTTTGCTGGTTCGGCCACAGGCTTCACTACAGGCTCTGGAGGACCCCTCTAAGGGCCAGAACATTGGGCATCAGGGTGAGTCTTTTGACAGTTTTCAGCACAAACTGCAGGCTTTGCCGGGTCAGCTGGAGCCTTCCCTGAATAGATTCAGATAGTCAGCTTTAGTCAGTGTGTTTAGTAATGTAACCCCCTTTTCACCATAGGCTTGTGATGAAGTATGTTATAAAGCCACGTATGAAGTATTAAACCTTCTTAAACCTCAAGCTTGGTAAAATGGTGAAAGGGACATCTCATTGTTAAAAAACCTGTCTAGATTCTCACTATCTCTGTGCTTATCAATGGGCACCTGAACGAATGTTCTTGATTTTAAATAGGATATTACCACAGAAAACACTGAGCTACACAATTACAATGGCTGGTGAAGGAATAAAACACAAGAACGCCATAGCTCAATTTCCTCTTTTTGTATTATGGGAAACTCACATAACAGTTGAACAGCAAAGAGCAAATATGAAAATAAAACACAATTTGAAGAGAAAACCCCGGGTAATAAAGTCAATAGTCTGTGATAACCTGAGTGCACTCGTTTAGTTGTGTTCTTTTAGCAGGCCTGCATTAATCGTTGATTAACTGCAGCATTTACATATCTACAAAAAGTCCAAGGTTAAAGGCTATCAAAATATTAACATAGCCTACATTAACGGCTCAAATCTTGTTATCTTTACAAATATTAAATGGACTATTCATATGTTGTATCGATGAGCTAAATTAGTTTTATTAAAAAATAAATCAAACGAGTAGGCTACTACGATTCGCTAAATAAAATTGAAGATAGCCTACTCACGTTTTGGCTTAATTCTTCACATGTTCTTCACATGATTATCCGATATAATTTGATAGGAGGCGCTGTCTCGAAAAACAGGGGGTCTGAGAATGCGGGACTCTGGGTGCAGGGGGAGTGTAGGTGCAGGTCTCCGAGTCTGCAGCTTCATGCTACTCTTGTGTGTGTGTGTGTGTGTGTGAAGAGGAAGCTGCTTTCCAGACACGCCTATTTTGCCACGTCACTCAAACACAGAAGCAGGAAACTATTTTAACTCTTCAGTTCAGAGAAAACGAAACTGAAGTATTGTTGAGCTGTTGTGTGTTTGTGTCTCTCTATATCAGTGCAGTAAAATGGCTGAAGCCAGATTTTCTCAGGATGAGTTCATGTGTTCAGTGTGTCTGGATCTCCTGAAGGATCCAGTGACTATCCACTGTGGACACAGTTACTGTAAGATCTGTATTACAGACTGCTGGGATCAGGAGGATGAGAAGAGCGTCTACAGCTGCCCTCAGTGCAGACAGACCTTCAGTCCAAGACCTGCTTTAGGGAAAAACACCATTCTGGCTGAACTGGTGGAGAAACTGAAGAAGACTAAACTTCCTGCTGACTGTTACGCTGGAGCTGGAGACGTGGAGTGTGACGTCTGTACTGGAAGAAAACACAAAGCCGTCAAGTCCTGTCTGGTGTGTCAGGAGTCTTACTGTCAAACTCATTTTGACCGTCATGAGGAATTTCACTCTCGTAAACCACACAAAGTGATTGATGCCACTGGACGACTGCAGGACATGATCTGCCGTAAACATGATAAAGAGCTAGAAATGTTCTGTATCACTGATCAACAGTGCATCTGTGTGTGGTGTAAAGAGAGTGAACATAAAAACCACAACACTGTATCAACTGCAGCACAGAGGACAGAGAAACAGGTATGAACTGAGAGAGATTGATCACGCAGAAATGAAAGTGTCTTTATTTACTCACTCATTTACTCATGTTGTCTCAAACCGGTTTGACTGAGTTTCTTCTGTAGATTGTAAAGATGAAGTTTTGAAGAATGTCTAAATATCAATTTTGGTCTATACATTAAAAGTCAATGGGGAACAAAAGTTTCAAGCTCCAAATAGGAGAAAAAGCATATAAGTAATCTAAAAAAAACAAATAAACTAGTGGGTAAAAAAGAAATATGATTAATTGTATTTGCATGCACTTACAGTATAGTGTTCTTCAAATTAAAAGTATATTTAAAAAAAATAAAACTGTACTTGGAGATAATATAAAATTAATGAAATGAAAGGCCACTTAAGTAAAGAAAGTACATTTTCATGACTTTCACTTTATAAATACACTTTGTAATGTCAAATTAAAAAAATACTTTAAAATACATTTTAACAATATTTACGTGACTCTTTTGTCGTGCTTTAAAGAAGTGCACTTATTTTGATGTGTTGACTAACATGTAAAGTACTTGATTATAATCACAACTGTTATTCACCATATTAAAGTTAATATATTTTTATATGTACAACTTCATTATTACAGTATATTTTAGTTTATCATAATTGCTTGTCTCTACATGACAGTACACTTTAAATATATTTTTAAAAGCAATTATGAAATTACATTATTATGAAGAAATACTTAATAATTCCCTGTTATGTTCAGTTCAAATTTAAGTATATTCTTTTAAAGTATATTATTTACATGCACATGTTTAAAGGAATGCTACTTTTAAAAGTACTTATTTTTTTTAAAGGACCAATTTGGATTCACAAATCAAATCAAATCATTGGTCATGTACGCAGAGCCCAAATCAAAGATGATGACGTCAATAACATCAAACTTCACTGATCTGTGGTTTGAACTACAGTGTAAACTTGCCATGCTAGATCTTCAACCCTTATTGTGTGATAGTAGTTTTATTAGTTGTATTAGTGTGATAGTAGATCTTCAACCCTTATTGTGTGACAGTAGTTTTATGTGTCATTTGCTTTCATTGGTTTGTCCTCCAGAAACAGCTGAAGGAGACGCAGATGAAGATCCGTCAGAGAATCCAGCAGAGACAGAAAGATCTTCATCAGCTGAGAGAGGATGTGGAGTCTCATAAGGTGAGTCTGGAGAAGAAGAGAAGTGTGAGACGTCTCAGTTTGGACTCGCTGAACTCACTGTGTGATTGTGATGTGTGTGTAACAGCGCTCTGCACACACAGCAGTGGAGGACAGTGAGAAGATCTTCACTGAGATCATCCGCTCCATTGAGAGAAGCCGCTCTGAGGCGACACAGCGGATCAGAGATCAGGAAAAGACTGCAGTGAGTCGAGCTGAAGGACGACTGGAGCGACTGGAGCAGGAGATCAATGATCTGAGGAGGAGAGACGCTGAGCTGGAGCAGCTTTCACACACACAAGATCACATCCAGTTCCTGCAGGTAACAGAGATCTAGGAGAACAGGATCATAGTGACTTGAGCAAGATCCTGCTATGACAGAGAAACATTTGATGAGAGCAGAATGAGCCGTTGACTGAGATGTTGTCAGGAATTCAGTCAGATTCAGTCGAGTGTGTGTGTTATCATATAATCATCAGTCAGACGCTCATCTGATCATCTTCTGTTTAAAGAGACGCACTTACAAAGTCCTGGGAAATGGACCATTAAAAATGAGCTGATTGTGTGAAAGTGCTGGATTGAAGCGAGTCACTGAAGAGAAGTCAAGTCTACAAGAGCCGCACAGATCTGATATAGTGCAGGTTATTGGCTGAAGTGTGGAGATGATGAGTTTTGATTTGTGTTTTCTGTAGAGTTTCCAGTCTCTCTCAGCTCCTCCTGAATCTACAGACGAACCGACGTTCCCTTCGGTTCTCTCTCCTCTTTTGATGGCGTGAGAGAATCTGTCCGTCAGCTGAGAGACAAACTGGAGGATTTCTGCAAAGAGGAGATCAAGAAGATCTCAGACGGAGGTAAAGTCCTGCGCCTCCTTTATACACACGTGTGAGAAAGAGCCCAAATCTGAACAATCGGATGAACGGATCAATCCGATGTGTGTGTTTTATAAATGAAGCCCCTGGAGATTATTCATCAGCTCTCAGAAATGAGTCCATCATCTAATATCATACAGCATTATATTAGAAATGAATGTATTTGATCTGTCATTTCTCTTCACACTGTTCATGTCTGTTTATTTCCACAGTCACTTTCACCAACATGAATCCCAAGACCAGGAACGACTTCCTACAATGTGAGTCACTAGAAAACAAGCAGGAAAACTCACTGAGTGTGTTCATGTTCTTCCTGTAGAAGGAGAAATAAATCATGATAGAAGAGTTTTAGAATTGATCATGTAAATGAGGATTTGCTCAGGATATCTGTCTATAATTCCTGTTTCTGATGTGTTTTCTCTCCATCAGATTCCCATCAGCTCACTCTGGATCTGAACACAGTGAATAAACACCTCCATCTGTCTGAGAGGAACAGAGTTATTACTGACACTGACACACAGCAGCCGTATCCTGATCATCCAGACAGATTTGAGTGTTATCCTCAGGTGTTGTGTAGAGAGAGTGTGTGTGGACGCTGTTACTGGGAGATTGAGTGGACTGGACAAGTGTATATATCAGTGTCATATAAGAGCATCAGCAGGAAGGGATGGGGTTATGAGTGTGCGTTTGGATGTAATGATCAGTCCTGGAGTTTGTTCTGCATTTCCTCCAGTTACACATTCTGGCACAATAAGAAACACACTCCTCTCCCTGTAAAGCCCATCGGCAGAAGAATAGGAGTGTGTGTGGATCACAGTGCAGGAACTCTGTCCTTCTACAGCGTCTCTGACACAATGAGCCTCATCCACACAGTCAAGACCACATTCACTCAGCCGCTCTATCCTGGGTTTTGGGTTCATTCTGGATCAGTGAAACTGTGTTGATGTTTCAGAATAGACTTTAGAGAGATTTTACTCATAATACTTTGAGCTTTATGACAAATCAGTAAAAGTGAGATATTACAGAGACTCTTATTTTAATTTTAATGAATAAAGCTGAACTTCTGCTACTGAAATAACACGTAATAATAAATGTGTATATTACAGTTTTATCAATTGCTAACAAGCATCGGTCGATACTGAAGAACCAGAAGTCTCTCCCAAACTCAATCATTTTTCACTTCTTTCACACAGAATGCATTCAATGACCACATTTCCCAAAATCCATGAACACTTTTATCATTCATACTTCACCATCTGCAAAACACAATATATTCACAGCAGATTTCTCCAATGCAAACACATGCTTTCAAAACTGATAAAAGCTCATTGAAATCAGAATGATGGCAAACTCTGTGCATTTCTGCAGAGATTATAATGAGATATAAAATATTAGCAGAATATTTACAATGAAATTAAATGATAATTATTGCTGTAAATGCAGCCGTGTTTTTTTTTTGTATTTATTTTAAAAATACTTACTTTTATTTTGACATGAGTAAAACCGGAAGGAAGGTCTGTTGCACAGTGAGCTACAGACGAAGAAAACGCAGTGTGCGGCAGACGAGGTTAACGCGCACATGTGTCGGTGATGGCATCTTCTAGTTTTTCTTTATTGTTGCTTAATTTTTCATGGTGTTTGCTGTAAATGTGTACAAGTTGAAGAATCATATTTTGACTATGAAGATTGCTTCTGGGGAATGACTCTGCTGTTGATTGAGAAGCAGGCTAAAGTGGTCAGTATTTTTCTGTATTCTTTAGCTTCAGTGCAAGCCATGTGATCCATGCAATTGATTGCAATGTTTTATGTTGTCTTTTGTTTGTTTATCTGAACTTTTAGTTCTACGGTGTTAATAAACATCTGTTAAGGAAACCGGAGTCTCGCAATCAATCAATGGGCGGCACAGTAGAACACTTCTGTTTCGGGAAAGGCTCCGAGCGGATGAAGACGGACTAGCTGCAGGCCACGTGCGGTAATGGAGAGGCCACGTGAACTGTTCGTGTGACTTCAAAGGGCAAGCAGACAAGGCTACACAAGCGAGCACGTCGACGAGAACTGTCTCGATAGTAGCGCAAGTACTGCCATAATTGCTCACGGACATTTAATGTGGGTTTTTTTTTCTTAAAGTGGCATTGGACATTCCTTTTCCTGCAGTTGGTTATCTAATAAGAATCCAAGAAACTAAGTAGATAAGTAAATGTAACCTTCCCCAGTTGAATCTAAGATGGTTTAAGTTAATATCAAAGTATTTTGCATACAAGTGAGTTTTCATATGTAGACTTTGCCAAGAGGTATTTATTTTTACACTGTTAATTGCCTCTTTATTACTCGGTCATTGAAGTGTGTTATTATGAAACTGTAGTGTTTATTGTGCAGTTTTCAGAGGTAAAGTTAAGGTAATCAAAGAGATTTATATTTTATTTTTCAACATTTTATGCTATTTTATAGTTGCACACATTAGAGTTTAGAATACATTTATTCAAATTTTGACACATTTAAAGCTGTACATTCAATATGTCGCGCTCAAAAGAATACACTTTTCCTCCAACTGAAAAGGTCAGTCATGGAGACCTTCAAGAGGACAGTGAAGCAGAGCAAACGACCCTATCACAGCAAGCTGACGCTGTTAAGCAAGTTGAAGACACAGTGCAGGACATACAATCTCAGGTTGGTGAAGATGACACACAACTGCCTCCTGTAATTAGGAAATCTGGACGTACACAAAGGCTAACTGAAAAGGGAAAGGCTCTGTTAGATGAAAAAACGAAGGATCTAAATGCGAGTTTTGTAAAGATGTACAGAAGGTGGAAGTATCACATCAATGGCTTAAAACGGTCCATTAAGAATAATGATGCTGATGATCTGATTGATGAGATTATAAATGCAATCAATACCATCCAAGTTGACATGGACAATACTTACCTCAAAATAAGAGCCATTTCAAGTCCTGAACCTGACATTCGAAGAATGAATGATACATGCCAGGCATTCACTAGGATTGCAAATACAAATGTTCAACATTTCCGCAGTGGTGATGATTCAGAATTCATATCTTGGCCTGATGCTAAGTCAGTGTTTGACAGCACCGTATCTAGTGTTTCCTCAGTTCAAACCGCTAAGTCAAAGGCTTCTTCCAAAGTATCCAGACACTCTTCCATCCTGTCCCTTAATGCAAAACAAGCGGCAGCTGAAGTTGTAGCTACGCAAGAGGTGATAAAGATAACAAATGCACAACGTCAGCAGAAAGAAGAAATTCAAAGACTTGAGGTGGAAGACCAAATCTTGAAGGCTGAAAGAGAAGCTAAAGAAAGGGAAATTGAAGCAGAAAGTGCTAAAAAAAGAGCTCAGTTTATAGCAGAAAGTGCTGATAGAAAAATAAAGCTGGAAGGGAAAAGAAGAGAAGTAGAGCGGCTAGAAGAACTTAAAGGGCATGTTGCAGCTCAAGCAAGACTGCAGGTTTATTCAGAATCTGTCGATCCACCACTTGCACTTAACCCTTTAATGGATCCATTTTTCCCCTCCTATCAAGCACCAGTCTCCCAAGCTCTTCCTGTGCAACAAGCCAAGTCCAGTCAAGTCCATCACCCACATGAGGTCACAGCCGCTAAAAACCCAATCCCATATCCCTCCATGTATACCTCATGTTCTGCTCCACAGCCAGACACATTTTCTCAAGTCCCTGTAAGTCAAGTCATCACTCCAACTGCACTTCCACTTATGCAACAAGCACCAACCACTCAGGCTCTGTTTACTTCTCATGAAACTTCCAATGATCTTGTGAGAACTCTAGCTGAAGCAATCACAGCTAATCGATTTCCTATTCCAGAACCTGAAGTTTTCAAAGGAGATCCTCTCAAGTACAACGATTGGAAGCTTTCCTTTGCTACTCTGATTGATCGCAAGAACCTGCTAACTCAAGAAAAGCTCTTCTTTCTACGCAGGTATGTCGGCGGCTCAGCCAAGAGAGCTATTGAAGGCCATTTCCTTGTAGGAACAGAAGCAGCTTATCGTGCTGCCTGGAATGTACTTGAAGAAAGATTTGGTAATCCATTCATAGTTGCCAAGTCATATCGGGACAAGATACATGCATGGCATAAAATCGCCCCCAAAGACAGTGAAAATCTTCGTGAGTTTGTTGATTTCTTGATCAGTGTTGAAGCAGCTATGCCATATGTTCAAGGTCTACAATCTCTCAACGACTGTGTGGAAAACCAAAGGATTACTGTCAAGCTCCCGGATTGGCTGAGCTCACGCTGGAATAGAGAAGCCACGATTTATCAAGATGGACACCAAATGTTCCCTGACTTCAAATACTTCGTAAGATTTCTCAACATGGAGGCTCGAATTGCATGTAACCCCATCACATCATTATATGCTGTCAAGCCTACTGAACAAGAAAGATCAAAGCCAACCGAACGAGAACAGTTTAAGTATCAACGAAATCAAAACTTGAGTGCTAAGACTTTTACCATTAATACAAGTGAGAAGACAAGCAGCACGTGCATGTTTTGCAAAAGGAAAGGCCATACTCTCCATAGGTGTCTCAAGATTCGGGAAAAACCAGTTGAAGAAAGAGTTAAGTTTGTACAATTGGAGAAATTATGTTTTGGCTGCCTTGGGATTGGCCATAACTCCAGAGCTTGTACATCCAGGAGTGTATGTGACCTATGTGGAAAACGTCACCCCACTTGCTTGCATCAAGATCGTGAGAAGAAAGACCAAGAGCAAGGAAACAAGTACCAACAGTCTGAACCGATTGAAATACAACAAGCTACTTCTAATCGAGTTGTGCAAGAGAAGAGCACCACCTATACTTCATCTATCGTTCCAGTCTATGTCTCCACGACAATGGAACCAGACAAGGAAGTTTTAGTGTATGCTTTACTTGATAGTCAGAGCGACACCACGTTCATTCTGAAGGAGGCAGCTGTAACATTGGGTGCCAAGAGAGAGCCAGTAAAACTCAAAGTGTCCACGATAACATCAAAAACAAAGGTGGTGAATAGCCAAAAGGTGCAAGGACTACAGGTAAGAGGCATCAGCTCTGACACTAAAATCAAACTCCCAACAACTTATACCAGAGATTACATACCAGCAAACAGATCCCATATACCCACAAGTACAACTGCAAGATCCTGGCCTCACTTAGAGCATTTGGCGGATGAGATGTCTCCTGAGCTTGACTGTGAAGTGGGATTGTTAATCGGCTATAACTGTCCACAAGCCTTACTTCCCAGAGAGGTCATCATGGGCAATGAAACCCAGCCATATGCACAAAGGTCTGTGTTGGGTTGGAGCATTATTGGCTACAGCAGACCTGTAATTGACTATGCTGATGAAGATGAAATTGGTGTGAGTCACCGGATCATCATAAAGAAAGTTCAGCCAGCCACTAAGCCCTCTTCTGAGCTCAAGTCTGAGGTTCATTTTGTTTATAGGACTCAAGTGAAGGAAATGATCACTCCAGCAGATATACTCAAGGTCTTTGAGTCAGATTTTACTGAGAAGTTCAGTGAAGAATCTCTAATCTCACAAGAAGATATTAAGTTCTTGGTGAAGCTAAAGGAGAGAATCAAGCAGAAGGCAAATGGGCATTACGAAATGCCATTGCCTTTCAAGGAAGAGAGGCCAAGTCTGCCAAACAACAAGGTGTGTGCAGAACATAGACTCAAATGTCTGGGGAAGCGTCTTAAGAAAGACAGTCAATATCACAAGGATTATGTGGCCTTTATGGAGGACGTAATAGCAAGAGGTGACGCTGAAAAGGTTCCAGAGTCAGAGGTGATCAATCAGAACACGTGGTATATCCCTCACCATGGGGTTTACCACCCCCAAAAGCCAGGAAAGATTCGTGTGGTATTTGATTGTTCAGCTAAGTTTCAGAATACATCATTGAATGAGCATCTACTCACCGGCCCAGACCTTACAAATACCCTTGTAGGGGTCTTGTGTCGTTTCCGCAAAGGACAAGTAGCCATCATGTGTGATGTAGAGCGGATGTTCCATCAATTTCATGTTGCACCAATGGATCAAGACTATCTCAGGTTTTGTGGTGGGAAAGAGGCAATATGGAAGCTCCACCGTCAGTGTTCCGCATGAAAGTTCACTTGTTCGGCGCTGCATCGTCACCTGGATGCGCAAACTTTGGGCTCAAACACCTTGCTGCAGAAGGAGAAGGCAAGTTCAGTGAAGCTACTGTAAGGTTTATACAACGCAACTTTTATGTTGACGATGGACTAACAAGTTTGGACAGTGAAGAACTATCAGACAAGACTGGTTACTGAAGAAGCAATGGAGACCTGAAGCTTGCAATCATCATGCTGCAAGCAGTAAGCACTCTGTCAAGCACCGTGGATACGAGACAGACACTGTCATTGCAAGAGTCTAACTGTAAGATCAGTTCTATCAAACAAATGGCATCACTGTCACGTAACTGGTACTAACTATGGAGCTATCAGGTATGCTGCTGGTACAAGCTTAGCAGAGAACTATGTGATGAGAGATCAAGCTTGTTAGAGAAGCAAGAGACCTCTGCAGCACCGTAAACTCCGCTTACACAAGTTCATCAGCAATAACAAGAAGGTTCTTGCCACAATTCCAAAGCAAGAACTTGCTGAAGTTGTAGCGGACCTGGACATGGCCTTGGGTGAGCACAAGATGGAACGGGCTCTCGGGGTCCAATGGTGCATTAGCTCGGATAAGTTCCAGTTCAAAGTGAAGGTAAAAGAGCATCCTTTTACCAGAAGAGGAGTACTGTCAACAGTGGCCTCAATTTTTGATCCACTTGGATTTGTGGCACCTATTCTTTTGAAGGGTAAACAGATACTACAAAGGATGTGCCAGGAAAAGGTAGGATGGGATGACCCACTTCCTGACGACCTTAGGCCACATTGGGAAGCATGGCTCCAAGACCTTCATAGTCTGTCCTCGGTAGAGATACCACGGCATTACATACCATTGGCAGCCAAGGATGTTCGTCAGTGTGAACTTCACCATTTCTCCGATGCCAGTGTCTCTGGCTATGGAATGTGTTCTTACCTTAGAGTTGTTTCGAAGTCTGAAGAAGTCCATTGCGCTCTTGTTATGGGCAAGGCAAGGGTTGCACCAACTAAGATAACAACTATCCCAAGGCTGGAACTCTCAGCTGCGGTCGTGGCCACAAGGACAAGTGATCTGCTAAGGAGAGAAATGGAGATTAAAGATCTGCAAGAATACTTTTGGACTGATTCAAAGGTCGTTCTTGGTTATATTAACAATGATGAAAGGCGATTTCATGTATTTGTAGCCAATCGGATTCAGCAGATTAAGTCGAGCACGGATCCAAGTCAATGGCAATATGTTGCATCTGACAGTAACCCGGCTGACCATGCCTCGCGCGGGCTCAACGCAAAGGAGCTTGTAGAGTCTAACTGGTTCACTGGACCTAGTTTCTTGTGGCAAAAGGACCTCCATAAAGAAGAGATTAAGGTGGAAGAACTCAATGAGGATGACCCAGAAATCAGAAGAGCACATGTTCACACAACCATAGCAAATAAGGAAAGGTCCCTATCAGACCGACTTCAGAAGTTTTCAGACTGGAAGAGGGTAATAAGAGCCATAGCGAGACTTAAGCGTCTTGCAAAGGAGGTGAAAGGTCTTAAAATAAGATCCAATGAAGTTACGGCACTTGATGAGAGAATGGATGCTGAAAAATTCATATTCCGTGCAGTTCAAGAAGAAGCGTTCAAGGATGAAATCAAGGCTCTTAAACAAAAGGGTGATGTACAAAGGAGCAAGTCAACCGAACTGCATAAGTTGAACCCCTTTATGGACAGCCAAGATATCCTGAGGGTGGGAGGTAGATTGACACAAGCAACGCTTCACCCTCATGTCAAACACCCAGCTATCCTTCCCAAAGGACACCATGTGTCTCGGTTGTTGATAAAACACTATCATGAGAAGGTGAAGCATCAGGGTCGTGGAATGACCATCAATGAACTACGCTCCAGTGGGATTTGGATCCTTGGATGTAGTAGTGAAGTGTCATCACTCATTTTCAAGTGCATCAAATGCAGAAAGCTCAGAAGGTGTAGTCAAGAACAAAAAATGGCCGACCTTCCACCAGAGAGGATGGAAGCTACTCCTCCATTTACTTATAGTGGTATGGATTGCTTCGGACCATTTTATGTTAAAGATGGAAGAAAAGACCTGAAGAGATATGGGCTTCTATTCACCTGCATGTGTTCACGTGCCATCCACATTGAGGTGCTGGATGACCTTTCCACTGATGCCTTCCTAAATGCGTTGCGCTGTTTTATTGCCATAAGAGGCAATGTAAGCCAGCTTCAAAGTGATCAAGGCACAAACTTCGTGGGAGCACGCAATGAATTCCAAGAATTAATGAAAGGGATGGAGCGAGAACATGTGAAAGAGCTAGGATGCAACTTTGTCATGAACCCACCTGCTTCCAGTCACATGGGCGGCGTCTGGGAGAGGCAGATTCGGACCGTGAGAAGTGTCCTCACATCTATCCTAGACCAGTCTGCTGGAAGATTAGACAGCTCTTCATTAAGAACATTCCTGTACGAAGTGATGGCTATAGTGAATAGTCGACCATTGACCACAGAACATCTCAATGATCCTTCAGGACCTGAACCCCTAACGCCAAACCACATATTGACGATGAAATCGTCAATAATCGCTCCACCACCTGGTGAGTTTGTAAGGGAAGATCTCTATCTTCAGAAAAGATGGAAGAGAGTACAGTTCTTGTGCAATGAATTTTGGACCAGGTGGAGAAAGGAGTATTTGCTGAATCTGCAGCAGAGGAGCAAATGGAACAAGGAAAGGAGAAATGCTAAAGTGAATGACATTGTCCTGTTGCAAGATGATGGCTCACCAAGAACTCAGTGGAAGCTTGCGAAGGTAGTTGAAGTCTTCCAAGGAGCTGACGGAAGAGTCCGAAAACTCAAGCTGTTACTTAGTGACACAACGCTAGACAGTAAAGGTACACGCTCAAATAAGCCACTTTACTTAGAAAGGTCAATACACAAAACAGTATTATTGCTTGAGGCTGAGTAAGTAGGTTAGTTCTTCAATATCGTTTTGTTTATAATTGAAGGTGTATGTGTATTTACATCAATGTTTTACAAGATTCTGTTGACAATGTTGTAATGTGAATCACAAGGTGTGATGGTGGGAGTGTAAATGCAGCCGTGTTTTTTTTTTTGTATTTATTTTAAAAATACTTACTTTTATTTTGACATGAGTAAAACCGGAAGGAAGGTCTGTTGCACAGTGAGCTACAGACGAAGAAAACGCAGTGTGCGGCAGACGAGGTTAACGCGCACATGTGTCGGTGATGGCATCTTCTAGTTTTTCTTTATTGTTGCTTAATTTTTCATGGTGTTTGCTGTAAATGTGTACAAGTTGAAGAATCATATTTTGACTATGAAGATTGCTTCTGGGGAATGACTCTGCTGTTGATTGAGAAGCAGGCTAAAGTGGTCAGTATTTTTCTGTATTCTTTAGCTTCAGTGCAAGCCATGTGATCCATGCAATTGATTGCAATGTTTTATGTTGTCTTTTGTTTGTTTATCTGAACTTTTAGTTCTACGGTGTTAATAAACATCTGTTAAGGAAACCGGAGTCTCGCAATCAATCAATGGGCGGCACAATTGCAAACACAACTATTACTATTTGTCCTATTTTAGGCTATTTCGTTCTAATGTTAGCAAATTCACAAGATTTTGTTGCCCTTTAAGATTTATATCATCCAAGTAACTGGAATATAATACTACTAAAACAACTTGTCTTTTCTATGAAGTAATGATACAAGCTCAGGGACATTTATAATAAATTATACATTTTATAATAAATCATTAAATTGGACTGTAGGCCTTAATTAGAG
Organism: Pimephales promelas; assembly: GCF_016745375.1. The sequence continues at coordinate 1,237,704 of NW_024121125.1, forward strand.
GTACTACCCCAAGGAAAGCCAAATTTTGACCAACAGGCCCAGATTTCTACTAATTCATGTGCATTTGCTTTCTTTTTCTTCATAGATTAGGGTTAGTATATAAAACTAGAAATTGTAATGTGTAATTGTAAGCATGGAAAAAAAATCCTGTGCGCATGTAAAATGTTTCTTGAGGGGCCGATAAAGTTTCTTGTGTGCATGCAACATTCTCTATACACACACTACTGTGCTAAAGTTTGTATACACACACTACTGTGCTAAAGTCTTGGCCACTTTAGTATTTTCACCCCCCAAAAATAGTTTTAAGCCCGCTATTAATATATTTTGCTGTAGTGTGTCCGCTTACATTTCCAAACATTCATTTTGCCATTAATGGTAATAATCCAGCAAGTTTTTTGTTTTTTCCTCAAGGAGTGACAAGAGCCGGTATAATCTGATCTCTAATCAAGCCTGTCCGTGATTACATGAAGAAACAGAGAAAACGGAGAAAGACTAAATGCAGAAGAACTGCAGCAATGTCTCCAAGATGTTTGAAACCTTCCTGCAAAGCTGCAGTACTGTGAGACACTTTAGGCACTTGTGTAAAAATGCTGTAAAGTGAGGATGCTTTCCAAAATAATGTCATAAATAGATTTGATTTATCAATTAGCTTCTATAAACTGATATTTGGTGTGACCACGCTTTGCGTTTAAAGCAGCTGTTGTCCAGGTAGACTTGCACATAGCTTTTCAGGAATATTTCTTCAAGAGTCTTGGAGACATTGCCGCAGTTCTTCTGGATTTAGTATTTTTTTCTGTTTCTTCATGTAATCCCAGATGGACTCGATTATGGTGAGATCAGATCTCCGTGTGGAGCATATCGGCTGTTGACAGACTCCTTATGCATATAAAAATCTCACTGGATTATTAGAATGGAAAAATACATATAAACTGATATTTCCTACTGACACTACAGCAAAATATATAAATAACTGTCTTAAAACCGTTTTTAAAATACAAATCTTGCGTTGGAGATCTCCTACAACAAACGCTTTCATTCTCTCAGAATATACATTGTTGTACATCTCCACATTTTTCAATGATTCTCAAACAAATTGTCCGATGATTCAGTCTCTATTAAATCCCTCCTTTCTTTCTTTCCTTTTGTAAATGCAGTGAAATATTAATGGCAGTTCTGATGACGCTTCGGTGTCACCTCTGCACTGCAGATGGTTTTGATTTAATGATTTAATTTGACTAACAGTGGTATCGTGTTATTATGCCCCTGGATATATATTTAAGGTAGTAAATATTGCCCCTTAATAACATTTATTTATTTCTGTCACTGCTGTGAACTGACTACAACAGCATAGAATATAAAAAAATATGAGTATCTTTGTGAGTCAGCTGTCAGAAACAGGTTAATGTCCAAAACACCATGGTACTCTCTGGTACTTTGTTGAATGTGAAATTTATATTTTGGAGTGTAAAGAGTGCAGGCACTGAGTCAATCTTTGGAAACGCAGTTGCAAAATATTGCAACCCGATCTCACGACCAAGTCGTACGAATTCGACGAATGATTAAAAAGTGGCTAATTCGTAACAATTCATACGACCTCACTCCTACGAATTAATACGATTTTGCTAAATCGTACATATTTTACGAATTGGCCAATTCGTATGAATTCGTACGAATGACCTACCCCTTACCCCGCCCCTAAACCTAACCATCACGTGGGTTTAGACAAATCGTACGAATTAGTACGAGTGAGGTCGTACGAATTAGTACGAATTAGCCACTTTTTAATCATGCGTCGAATTCGTACGAATTGGTCGTGAGATAGCGTTGAATATTGTGGTTGTGATCTACAGCGACCCCTGTCTCTCACACACCCACCTTGCACCCTACCTCAAGCTTCACGAGGTCCCACCCTGGGTCCAATCAACAGATCTAATCTAAACTAATGTGTTGAGTCCCCCTAAAACCACAGGGTGTGCACGTGAAACCATTCAACCAGCACTGCACTCATCAAGAGATCCATGCAATTTGGAATGTTCTCAGAACATTGGCTAACATTCCCAATTTGGTTAATATTTTAAAGAAATGTTCAAAGAATGTTTTAAGGATGTTTTCTCATTTCAAATAATGTTTCTATAAGGATAAATTTAAACTAAGATATAACGTTTTAACTGTACCATTTTGAGGATGTTTTGGGAAAGTTGTTGAGATAAAAGATTATACAATTTTCCATTATAACAAAGGAGGGACATTATCAAATCAACGTTTGCAAAACGTTTTGAGGATATGCATTTTATAAAACGTTCTTGTAATGTGACGTGTCATTTAATTTGTCACCATTGTTGAGATTCATATACTCATGCTTGACGTCTGTTTGTACATACACAATTTTTTTATTACTTTTTTAGAACAAGTTTTAAGAAATCCTTTGGAATATATTGAACATTCTGGCTCTTATGGTGTAGAATCACTGTGATGCTGCAATCGACAATATAAATATAAGTCAGAGATTGGGCTCTAAAATAGTTTTGTGATTCAGGTAAAATGAATCACAACAACTTCAGATCACCTTTTCTCTTTGTTCATCTGGCAGTTATAACTCAGTTACAATAGTCAAAGTTTCAAGCCTGAAAAAGTAGAACTGCTGCCTAAAACCAGAGGAGACGCTCCAGCAAGAGGAAGTACTGAAGATCGCAGTGGAAGAAGCAGCTGCGTCAGTGCCAGGTTTTCCTTTTTACCTTTATCTGAAACAGTCCAAACACACAGTGCACAAACCCAACAGATTCTAACTGTTGTTACTGCTAGCAGGGAATGTTCTCAGAACATTGGCTAACATTCCCAATTTGGTTAATATTTTAAAGAAATGTTCAAAGAATGTTTTAAGGATGTTTTCTCATTTCAAATAATGTTTCTATAAGGATAAATTTAAACTAAGATATAACGTTTTAACTGTACCATTTTGAGGATGTTTTGGGAAAGTTGTTGAGATAAAAGATTATACAATTTTCCATTATAACAAAGGAGGGACATTATCAAATCAACGTTTGCAAAACGTTTTGAGGATATGCATTTTATAAAACGTTCTTGTAATGTGACGTGTTAAAGCAAGAATGTAATCCTACACAGCAAAAACTCCAGTGTTAAATTAACTCTCCTGGGAGTTTATTTGACTCCACAATCAAAGAGTTAAAGTGTTCAAAAATGAATGTTAAATGAACACTGAAGAGTGTTAAATTAATTTGATAATTATGTTATTAATTGTGTGATGATTGACCATCATTGAAGACATCAAGAATCACTAATGGAGATAATCTAATCTTAAATCACCATTATGGTGATCAGTGTTTGCTTTAGTTGGGCTCTTGACCCTTAAATTATTAACTTTAGATTTTGTTTGGCTGTTATGATTGAGTTGTAATGTGTAGAACTGCCACATGAACAAGGAGAATGGTGTTCAGGTGGTGATGGTTGTGTTTACACGTAATCATCATTAGACTTGAATCATTTACATTTAACAGATGCTTTTAACCAAAGTGACTTACAACAGAGGACTACAATTTAGATAATTAGGTTTACCTTGTTGATTACAGCAGCCTGGTGATTCTACAGGATACACTTTGTAGCATTTCCTATAGAATCCCCTAAATATTATTGATATTTCTGTTCAAAAGACTTATATCTTTTTATTAAGTCACATAGACATCAAGATTCAGCCTGTGAATCTCAACAATGGTGACGATAATAAACCATGTTGCAGTGAATTCTGGGTGCCACCAATCAAAACTCATTAATGGCTCCCATAATGCATTGCAGTATGAATAAATTATGATCTGAACTGTCCTTTTCCATTATTAAATATTTAATTTGTCACCATTGTTGAGATTCATATACTCATGCTTGACGTCTGTTTGTACATACACATTTTTTTTATTACTTTATCAGAACAAGTTTTAAGAAATCCTTTGGAATATATTGAACATTCTGGCTCTTATGGTGTAGAATCACTGTGATGCTGCAATGGACAATATAAATATAATTCAGAGATTGGGCTCTAAAATAGTTTTGTGATTCAGGTAAAATGAATCACAACAACTTCAGATCATCTTTTCTCTTTGTTCATCTGGCAGTTATAACTCAGTTACAATAGTCAAACAAAATCTAAAGTTAAAAATGTAAGGGTCAAGAGCCCAACTAAAGCACACACTGATCCCCACAATGGTGACTAAAAATAGTGATTTTCTCCTTCAGTGTCAATCAATCAATCTTCAATCTAGCTGTCTTCTTGATGTACCTCCTTCTTATGGTTATGCAGCTGCAGGCGTTAGTTCCTTCGTCTAAAATGCATTATCTAAGATGAAGTTACTGATGAAATGTCTCCTTTGTTTCTGTTTCATTCAGTTAACAGACATTAGGCTTAATTCTATAATATTCTATATAAAGTCTCTAATTAGAGCAGTGTTTCCCAACCCTGTTCCTGGTGGCACACCAACACTCCGCGTATTCTTTGTCTCCCTAATCAAACACACCTGATTCAAGTCATCAGCTCATTAACCCATGTGATGTGATTATGAGCTGATGAAGTTGAATCAGGTGTGTTGGATAAGGGAGACAAAGAATACGCGCAGTGTTGGTGTGCCGCCAGGAACAGGGTTGGGAAACACTGAATTAGAGGATGTGTTTGGTAATTCCTATAGATGGATGAACAGACAGACAGAACATCTTTAGAAATGAACAGTGTTATATTTATTTAGACATGTGTTCTTTTTTTCAGAGATGAAAAAGCAGCAGAAATCAACATATTCTTCAAAAAAAAGGGTTGATTTTCAAAAAATCATAGCTGAAGCCAAATGTTTGTGTGAGAGTTTAAACTTATTGGTCTACATGAAGGACATTTTAATGTGTAAAATCATTGAAATCACAGAAAGCCAGCTATCAAATAACACCTACATGATGGTAAAGTAATGTCAGCTGAGAGAAACTGTAAATGTTTGTGTTTAGCAGAACTGAGTGCAACGTGTTATTAAAGGAAGGTGTCCTTCATAACGCCAGGCTGCTCCAGCGCAACTTTCCTGCGAGCCGACGCTTCCAGGATCTTTTTGCGTGGCCCTAGCTGGATGCGGATGCCTTTGAGATCATCATCTGAGCAGAGCATCAGGGCTTCAAGATCCAAGTGTTCACGGGTGAACACAGGACCGAAATCCAACAGGCCGATCGACGCCAAGAACGAATCCAAGTGTGAGGTCTCCTCTTCCTCATCCAGACCAATCTCCTCTTCATTCCAAGGCAGTTCTGAATCCTTGTCAAATCCCTCCAGCCCTTCATCCACAGTTTCCAACAACTCTTGACGGACGAGGAACCCAAGGTCTTCTGTGTTACCAATGGGGAGGTCTTCAGTGTCCATGGCCATTTCCATGGAGAAGTTCCTACGGAACACCATTTTCCCAAGACCAGGCCTTTCGAAAATAGACTTCACCTGACTGGGCCCCTCGTCATCCAATCCTCGCTCGGCATCGTCATCATCATCATCCTGAATTTCATCCTGCTCATTGAAGACGTCAACAAAACCAGGTTTCTCTTGCGAGCCGATGTCTTGTTTGACAAAAATGACATTGCCGTCCCCTTGTCTACTCACTGTCCCTTTGTCCTTCTTCCCAAATTTGCGCTGGAGGGTTCCCTTGATCGTTGAAGAGACCGATCCATTGGCGTCCGCGGCAATGAGTTTGGAGAACTGATCGCTGTTCATGCTGCTCAAGGTACCCGTGCCGGAAAAGGAACTTCCCTCCGAGACCGAGCCGCCGCGAGACATCTTGTCCATCTTACTCTGATGTTTCTTCTGTACCCGTTCGCACTGCTTCACTCTGCGCTCGGCATCTTTAGTGGCCTGATCTTTCAGACGGGCAACCCTTTTGGCGTTCTGGGCTGTCTGTTGCGCAGCCGCAGTGTCCAGGAATCGGACGCTGTCCATGTGGTCTCGAGAGGCAGCCACGTCCATGGGAGTGTGGAAATCATTGTCCAGAGCGAAGAGGTTGGCTCCAAAGTTCACTAAGAAGCTGACGATCTGCATGTGTCCGTTTGCAGAGGCGTGATGCAGAGGTGTGTTCCCCCAGATGTCACTTTTGTTCGGATCCCCCCTACAAGACAGATAATGATGAACAATTATTTATTTAATATAATTAATGTTGTTTGCAACACTATTTCTATTTCGCATACAAACGTTTAAGGGTTTCCCCAGACAGCAACATAGTGTCGGCCCAGATCCGGACCACATCTTGTACGTGGATTCAATGTGTGCCAAATGTGGGCCGGATCTGGGCCGACACTATGTTGCTGTCTGGGTTGCCCGTGTGCTTGTACTATGGCCATTAATAGCACCTCAAATCACGCTGCTTGTTGAAAACAGGTGCTGTTAGTTCCCTAAATTATGCAGCGAAAAACAGGAGAGGAAATTCACATTACACTGAAGGAGGGACTTAAGAGTATCATGGAGACTTGGGGATGGACTCTTTTGACTTAGACTATTAAGAAACAACAGAGAAAACCCTAAAAACGAACTAGCAGTGCCTTAGCATCCACCCATCAGTAATGAAGGACTTAAGACTGGTCTGGCCATGGTCTTGGTTTTGTAATGGATTTTGTCTTGAGTCCAGTCTTGAGTACTTCAACACTACACATATTTTCTGATCTTTACCAACTCACTCATATTATCTAATACAAACCAGGCTTTATTCACTCCAAAGGAGAGCATATTTACACTGACTGTGCTGAAAAATCCTACATTGCTGGTCAGCATAAGGTAGGCTTTGCATGAGGACCAACTACACCAGTTCATTTTTCTTTGAGAACAGCATGGGGAATTGGACTCGACCCACTTCCCCAGACAGCAACGTAGTGTCAGCCCAGATCCGGGCCACATCTGGTACATGTGGATTCAACTCATACCAGACGTGGGTCGACCATTATGTTGCTGTCTGGGTCTTGTCGCAGTCTTGACTCAGGCTCAACCTACTGGACTCAGACTTGAATGAGCTGGTCTCATCTTACACAACCTAGTTAGCAAACGCTCAGCAATGTTCCGAATTCATCCACAGTAGTATCAGGAAAATTTAGTTCAAGACAAGGGAAAAAAGACCCGGTCACACCAAGGACGATAACTTTAACTATGAAGTTTGTTTAATTGTTCTTAATCTATGAGAATAGGGAAGTCCACACCACAGCTATAATAATAACGGTTCAGTGGAACGATATAGTTGTAACAACAATCTCAGAATTATTATTTTTTCAGCCAATCAGAATCCTGCTTTAAAGAGACTACTGTATCTGGTGCCTGTTTGTAGTAATTAGTGGTATCGTCCATTGGTGTGGACGCTGATATAGTTATAGTCATTGTTACTGTTCTTCGTCTGAAGAACGTTGGGCCTAATGCCCTAACAGACCAATCACAGATCAGTGCCAGTGCATTTGATTTCACCGGCAGAAACTTTTTGTAAATAAGGACAAAGTTACTGAATACACAGACGGATGCATTATGGAGGATTAGGATTACACATAGTGTCAGCCATCTTTTTTTGGAAGCTAAGCTAGCAGGCTCTTGTTCTGTGGAGAAAGCTGAGTAGTAACTTTAGGGTTTACCGTCCTCTTTTTCCCGGACATGTCCGGCCGTCGATCTCCGGGATTCAGCTTTTGCTTTCTGCAGTCGCCATTCATTGTTTACATGCACAGCTTTTGTTTCAATCTAACTGAATTCATTCTGATTGGTGAATCTGAATGTAGTGTTTACATGAACGCTAATCAAGTGATCGGTTGATGTGCGTTTTAACATTGCTAAGAAAATCCCCGCTGCTCCGTGAGAGAGAGACGAGACCGGTGCGTCTCACGGGTGTCGCTCATCGGTAATCCCGCCATCGGCCTCACGCCGTTCTCCCGCGGCCCTCACTCGTCCCGCTCGCCACAGTAAATATGATGAATGGCGACTGTAGAACGCAAAAGCCGAATCCCGGACATTTTGGGCGATCTCGAAACACATTTTCAGGCAAACTCATCACAGAGACTGACTAGTAGCCTAGACTTGTTGTTTAACTACTGCGCTTTGTTACCGGTAGGCGTGGCCTCCTAGGGCAGTGAAGCAATTGCATTCTGGGAGTTGTTGTCTTTCATCCACATAAGCCAAAAATAAATTTTTCTGGCTTTTCTCAGTCTAGAAAGCTCCAAATTCAAAAATAATTTCACATTTCTTCTACATAAATTACCCATTTTAAATACCCATTAATCTTTCCAGAGGTGGAGTGACCCTTTAAGGGTCTGGCATTGAGTAATGAAAATCGCCCCCTCGAGGGGAAGCACCAAGCATGCATTTGAAAATCTCACTGCACGCAATTGGATAACACTATGACCGATCACAACAATACGCATCATACGCTTAGCCACCAGCGGAGCTAACTGGTAGATTAGACTTTTGCCGTAACCGGTCGGCAAAAAAGCGAAAACGTCCTTCTTGCAAAGGAACGATCCGAGCACCATCTTCTGTTCCTCTTTTAGATAAAAAGCCAAGTCTAGCTTGTTCATTGTAGTGGCTAAAGCCATTTCAAACAACTGGTGTTCATCCATAGCCATCTTTCAATGTTTACTAATGACTTTGACATTGCAGCTCACCTCTGGCTCGCCTATATCAGATACACCGATGTGATTGGTGCAGCTCGTCTACAAGGGAATAGTTAATGAGCATCATTACTCAATGCCAGAGTGACTCTCTGAGCAAATTCTAATTGTACAAGGGTACTGCAGATGCCTAAAACGCCTCCATTGTAGTCCTGCCATTTCCATGGCGATGGTCCTCACTGCAGAACATGAAATCCACGGGGAGGAGTCGGATCCAGATCCAACTCCTCCCACCTTACGTATACCTAAACCTACCCAGCTCCACCCCCTGATCCCTAACCCCACCCCTAAACCTACCCAACTCCACCCCTCAGATCCGGATCCGACTCCACCCTCTGGATCTTGTGTACTGAAAAGAGGTGCTACTGTTTCCATGACTTAGCCATGTCACCAAAACAGTTGGGTAAATGATTTTGCTATGACAAGGAGATCTCATTATTTAATTATCGGACTTTAGCTCAAACTTGTTTGTCATTACCGATGTCATAGTTCCCATAGATAAAATACCGTTTTCAACAGCTCACAAATCCTCAGAAGCTGATAACCGATCATAGTAAGGGGCGTTACGTTTCTCACACAAGCTCTAAGGCGTAGACCAATCACAACAGATTGGGCCAGCTGACCAATCAGAGAAGTCTGGGTGTTTAGGAAGGCGGGCCTTTAAGAGAAAGGAGTTAAAACCGCATATTACTCTTACTATTTCTGCCATGAATCATGTAAATGTATACATTTTCTCCAAAAATATAATTATAAACATATTAATGAGCACTTTAAGACAAATTAGATAAAGCAACAGCAAAATGACCACAATCTTTATCACCTCTCAGACTCATTTGTCCCCAGCAGAAGCAATTAAAATTCCACCCTAACATATTTTCTCGTAACTCATGATGCTTGAGGTTAAATCCATCCAAAGAGTCAATATGTAACCGGCTGTAAAACGAAAGTCCATCAGGTCCACCCATAAAATCTCTGATTACAATATCTACAAGAGCTTATCTCACTGACTGAGCACCATCTGTTCCTCAGCGGATGAGGCGCACAGTACAAGCGGCACAGGTTGTGAAAACTATCATTAAAAAGAGAGACTAACTTTCAGATTATATATCTGAATATCCATACCCAGCTTCGCATTCATCACACAGCACATTTAGAAAGGTGCTTGTATACGGTTTGAGGGCCAACCTTGGCGATCAGTGCTCTTTGAGTGAGATCGGCCTCAATGCTGCACTCAATAAATAAACTCTACCCTGAGCAAATGCTGGAGGGATGAAGAGGCCTTTTGTTCCAGATTTGCATAACTAATTTGACTGATTAAACTCTTGGCGTCAACTCTGGGAATTTTACAAGCGATGTACGCAGCAGATCGTGCGAGAAAGAAAGTCAGAGGAGGACACAGAGCTTCCCCGAGACTGAACTAAATAAATGCTGTGATTCGAATCAACTTTTTATCATGCTGAGTGTTTCAGTGGTAGGCTGTTATATTGATGACATCGGTTTATGTGATTTGCTGTAGTACAATCGCGAGTGGTGAACTTAGCTCATAAAGCAAAGAGACTCCAAGGAAACCGCCCAAAGGTCATAAAGATGGTTTAATCTGGCAAATATGTAATGTATAAACACCCCTTGTGAAAACGAAGCACACTTTAGTATACTTTTTTAAAAGAGTACTTATTACGGACATAATAAAATTTCAAAAAAGGATATTTGAGTGTGAAATTAATGTAATGGTTTTAGACACTTTAGTGCATGTTGCAATTCAATTTATATTAAATGCAATGCTTTTTGACACAGTAAGTAAGACTTAAGTACATCTTTAAATGTAATTTCACAATTACTTTGTTGTTTTTGAATAAAGTTACTGCTGAATGTATTGACAAACATTAATGATAAACTAAAATACACTTTAATGTCATTTCTGTTGAAAAGTGTGTGTAAATAAGGACATTTAAACTAACATATAAAGTATTTAACATAAACATACAGTAACTCTCACTGTAAAAAAAAATATGTTCATGATTTGTAATCACAACATTTTTTCTTCTTTTTGTCAAATCAACTTAGATAATTTATGTAGTTCAGATACACATAATATTTTGAGTTTCTGGTGATTAAATTAATCTCCTTCATTGTATTAACTTTTCAGAGAACTTAAAATATTAAGGCAACCAGGTTACTTATTTTTTTAAGTTAAACCAACAATATTTTTAATCAAGTACTTCACATGTGCTTTGTCAACACATCGAATACTTTACAGTAAAACTTTTGAATTTGACAATATTGCAAAGTGCACTTTTAAAAGTCTACTTACTGTAAGTGTGTTAAGAAACAGTCATGAAAGTGTCTCTCTTTAAGGGCACTTAAGTGGCTTTTTGTTTCATTATTATTATGCTATCTAAAAACATATTTTTTAAATAAAAAATATACACTTTTAGGGTCTACAAGTGCACATTCAATACAATTAAGCACACTTATTTTTCACAAGGTACCCACTGCAATAATGAAAAGTCCTAGATCACAAAAGGATCAAGATCACAGTTTGCTTGTATAGTAAAAAATATTGAAAAAAGTAAGTAACCTGGTTGCCTTAAAATTTTAAGTTCATTGAACTGGAAAAAACGAGTTAATACAATGAAGGAGAATGATTTAATCATCACAAACTCAAAATGATATGTTATCTGAACTAAATAAATTATTTAAGTTGATTTGACAAAAGAAAAAATGTTGTGATTACTACACTGTAAAAAAAATATTGTTGGTTTAACTTAAAAAAGTAAGTAACCTGGGTTGCCTTGAAATTTTAAGTTGATTGAACTGGAAAAAGTGAATGATTTAATCATCACAAACTCAAAATAACAAGTTATCTCAACTAAATAAATTATTATAAAGTTGATTTGACAAAAGAAAATATGTTGTGATAACAAATCTTGAAAATATTTTTTACAGTTGCTAAATGTAACATGGCCTTCAATGATTAAAAACAGTTATAAGACAAACAAAGCAAGGTAACACCCATTGTAAAACTGTAAAATAAAACACTATCCTGGATGAAAGCTCAATGTATAGACTTGATTAAATGTGTAAAGCTAGCCATACACAGAACATGATCAGTAGGCTGTGTGTGGGAAAGTGTGTTTTCTGAGCTCACCCTCTGCTACAGATCAGCTGAAGAGCCTCAATGTGTCCGTGGTACGCGGCCCAGAGAGTGGGTGTCATGCCGTCCTCATCCGGCGTGTTCAGGTCTTTTCTTGTGGCTTCTTTCAGTAGCTCCAAATAGCCATCAATGGCTGCTTTGTGATATCGTGACATGGCTGTAATAACTATCTCTCTTCTTCAGCAAGTGAACTGTATTTCACGAAGTGTTACAGGAGCATCATTGCTCACTCCTCTTGCGTGCTCGGTCTCTGTGTGTGTGTCTGAGGGAGGAGAAACTCTGACACCCATGTCACTGTCATAAACTAAAGTCCAGGCTGATCTGGAATCGTTTACCATGCAGACACACGCCATCAGTGTTAGTTTGACCGAGATACTCTTATTGTTATAGTTTTCATTTTAATATTTCAAATGTCAATATCTTGAGTTAAGAAGTCAAAGTCATTTCTCATTTTATTTTAATCGAGCAGATGTTATTGTATGTATGACACTTCCCCCTTAACACAGAACGCTTTAACTATGTCTTATATATATTTTTTTATTTATTAATTTTTGAGAGAGCTCGAAGTCAAATTTAATAGCATCATACAGTAGCATCGGCCCAGATCCCAGCCACATCTGGTGCATGTGGATTCAATGCGTACCAGATGTGGGCCGGATCTGGGCCGACAATGTGTTGCTGTCTGAGAAGTGGGCATTTAGTTTACTAATAACATCAAAGTACTAGAAGTATCCTTGTAAATGCTTTTTCAATACTACTTGGGAGTAAATTGGCCCACTTGTTATTCAGTATATAAAAGTATACCTTTAATTATTAGTGTTACAGTAAACTTATACACAACTAAGTTTTTCCATTTGTAATGCAGCTATAGGCTAAAGGAGGTATACACTTTTTTTTGTTTGTGAAAGTACACTCTCAGTATGACTACTAGTTTTACTGCAAGTATACTGTTAAGTGAACTCAACATCATACTTATAGTTTACTGTTTATATATTATTTGTGCACTTTACTCTAAAAAAATGCTGGATTGTTTTAACCCAAGGTCATATTTGATCCAATATTGGGTTAAAACAACCCAGCATTTTTTAGTGTACTATTATGTTCCTATTTAGGTATGATTTTTGTAATAACAAGGTACTAACCTTAAACCTATCTCTAACCCAGTACTTGCTAAGTAAGTACACTGTACTGTACTGTAAAAGGAAGCGTTACCTATACGGTATACCTTCAACTGTACTATAAGTTGATTTGAAGTAAATTCTTATGGACACCACCAGTCTACACGAATTCACATATTTACTAACTCAGTAAACTATGTGGGTAAAAAAAAAGATTGAGTACAAGTATAGACCATACACGGACTTTTCTGTCAGTTTAAGTTAGCTTACTTGCTATATTTCTGTAGCTAGCAACATAAAAAGTAGGGTTATACTTTGTATTACTTAACATGTAGCCTACTATAGAGTTACTTACCGTTAGGATTTGGTTCAGGGTTAAGTTAGTTAGTTAACGCGTAGACTGATATCACATTAAAATAACGTGATACCAAAGACTGAAAGCAAACTTTCTTATTTTTAGATTAAAAATGTATAATATAATTAGCACACTTAAACTTTTTCGTGAGGGTTACCTAAACCTTTCACGATTTCCACTAAGATATACATAGTTAGTGAGAACAAGAGACCAAAAACATCAGCTGTGGTTCCAATAATTTCTAAAATAATAGTATTCCCAATAATACCGTAATATTGAGTTGTGATTATTGTCCAGAAAGAGAAAAGCGGATCTGATTTCCGAGTCACAAGCTCCCCCTGTAGGAAGTAGACCGTGACTGCAGTGTGTCACCCCGCCGCTCGGGGCGCTGAAGAGCAGCGGGGACTAGAAGCATCCGCACAAGTATCCAAGAGAGTCGAACGCGGAAGTCGAACGTGATTCGACTGTTCCACTGTAATTAATCTGAGATTTATTAGTTATGACTGTCAACTAATTTACATAAAGCCAAGACGCTGCAGTCAGTTGTTTAGGACTGAAGAGAGAGTAAAAGCGAGATGTCAGACAGCGGCAGATCAGTCGCCCTGCTGTCATATGAGACACTTGTGCATGCGGTGGCAGGCGCAATGGTGAGAAAACACCACACTAAAAACTAGCTTATATTTTATAAGTGTCTTCCCCTGGGATTTAATAATATTCTGAATGTGGGATGTTTGTTAAACTGTGTTTTATTGCCTTGAAGGGCAGTGTGACAGCAATGACAGTGTTTTTCCCTCTGGACACAGCCAGGATCAGACTTCAGGGTAAGCTATTTTCTTTGTTTTATATTTAAATGAAGTAAAATCTAAATTAAATATTGACATTATAACATTTAAAACAATTCTAACAGAAAAATAGCAGCAGTGTAATGGAAATTGTTTTAATGAATAAAAACTTCCTAGTTATACTGTGCTTTAAACTGTTTATTAAGCTAGAAATTTGTATTGATTTTCAAAACTGTATCATATTTGATACGCAAAATTATAAGGATCTAAACTATCACCATGATACAAACTTTGCTGAAAAACCTGTTGCACAATATACCACAAGCCTTTAATCGATCTGTTTTAGCAAGTAAAAAAAACCTTTTAGTGTAATTGTACAAACATCCACCTTCAGCTTATGGTTTACACATCTGTGGAATCTTTACTGATTTTTATAAAGTAAACGGCAGAATAACTTTTATGTTGTTAATAATATTTCAAGATTAACACTCAATGTAACTGAAGAAACATAGCTTTACTTGATTATTCATACGTCATTTTGTTAAAATATCAGGCTTTTGAGGAAGGTTTATTTGTTCGTCACTCAATCATCATTGTATTGCATTGCATTGCATTATATGTTTTAAAACCACAGAGCTTTGATCATAAAACTAGCATTAAATATCACCCTACGAAGATTTAGAGATAGTGACAACCGATATAATGCAAGTAGTCAGTATACTGTTATAAAGATCTCATTGATTTACATGCATCAGAATTTCATCTTACTTTTTGACTGTATAAGCCAAAATAATAAAATGTCTTTTTTTTGTGTCCTCGAGAATGAGCACTTTATTGTCATATATCATACTAAATGTGCCATAAAAGCCTCTCTCAAATATGAACATGCAAATATTTTGTATATTTTGTCTAAAGTTTCAATAAACCTTTCCATTAAAAAAGTACAAGTATAGTGTATATATATATAATATAAGTTAAAAGTATAAATGTTTCATGTGTCTCACTCTCTCAATAATGAAAAGGCATGAAGAATGATTACATATTTGATATTTGTCGTTGGTCTTAGTGGATGAGAACCGGAAGTCCCAGTCCACCCCCATTATCCTGGCTGAGATTGCGAAGGAGGAAGGCATGTGAGTTACTGTGTCTTCAGTGTTCATGACAGATCATGACCCTTGATACAGTGCTGAGAGGGAACATTTAAAACATGCTGTGTTCAAAACCACTGAGAGAGTGAGCCAATCAGCACTAGGGGGCGTAACCCCTCATGATGGGAGAGGAGAGAGAATGAGCCAATCAGCAGTAGGGGGCGTGACCACTCATGATAGGATAAGAGAGAAGCCGTTTCTCAATACCAAGTACGCAAAGTTCGGACTTGCGACCTTGGTAGTTCAGACTTGCCAAGTACGACTCAGGAGAACGAACTCCCGAGGTCGAGAGGACGCAAGTCCGGTTATTCTGCAAATGGAACAGAGCGTACTTGATCGCGTCACTCAGCAAGCTCTGGTTACTCCAGTTATCTATTTATATATATTTTAGGCAACAATAAAACAAAATATGCTACAAGTCTGCCTTTTTTCGTCCAAAATAAAACGAAATTTGTTATAAAACACCACTTTGCCTCTTTTCGTTAAAAAAAAAAAATCTTAAACATATTTGGCCATGTGGTTCAGGCGTATATTGATTATCTTCACTCCATATATTAATAACAAAATGAACATGATCTTGTTGTTTTCATTTTAAAAGTATGAAACGTTATTGATTTTTATTGACATTTAACAAACAAAGACAGAGTTAATTTTATTTTATTGTTCATATAGTGAAGATCATGTAAAAAAAAAAAAATAAATAAATAAAAATATTTATTTATAATAACACAATAAAACGATTTTTTTTTTTGCCATGGAGCAAACTAGTTAAATGAGACGAGACCAAAGATAGACTATTACACAAGACGAATTATACGTCAAGTTTATCCACTAGACGAGACATCTGTCGTCAGAAGCACTAGCCGAGGAAAAGCTGTTCCAGTGTTGATGAGCGCTGGGCGCCGGTGAAGGCTTGCATGTCAGAGCTCCGAAAACGTCAGATACATTTTTGAAATAGGTGCTATCTTTATAAATAAACCACAGATTTGAGATTTAAACAACCACATTCTCGCCTGAAACACTCTTAAAATTACACTTCATGACACAATAACAGTAGTATTTTGATATTTCGCGGATTTTCTCCTCTCCCATTGACGAATTGGAACAGTACTTGGGCAGCGACTGATGACGTTTCACAAGTCCATAAGAACACAAGTACAGACAAGAACGCATATTGAGAAACGGCTAGAGAATGAGCCAATCAGCAGTAGGGAGCGTGACCACTCATGATAGGATAAGAGAGAGAATGAGCCAATCAGCAGTAGGGGCATATCCACTCATGATAGGATAAGAGAAAGAATGAGCCAATCAGCAGTAGGGGCATATCCACTCATGATAGGATAAGAGAGAGAACGAGCCAATCAGCAGTAGGGGCATATCCACTCATGATAGGATAAGAGAAAGAATGAGCCAATCAGCAGTAGGGGCATATCCACTCATGATAGGATAAGAGAGAGAACGAGCCAATCAGCAGTAGGGGGCATGACCACTCATGATAGAATAAGAGAAAGAATGAGCCAATCAGCAGTAGGGGCATATCCACTCATGATAGGATAAGAGAGAGAACGAGCCAATCAGCAGTAGGGGCATATCCACTCATGATAGGATAAGAGAAAGAATGAGCCAATCAGCAGTAGGGGCATATCCACTCATGATAGGATAAGAGAAAGAATGAGCCAATCAGCAGTAGGGGCATATCCACTCATGATAGGATAAGAGAAAGAATGAGCCAATCAGCAGTAGGGGCATATCCACTCATGATAGGATAAGAGAAAGAATGAGCCAATCAGCAGTAGGGGCATATCCACTCATGATAGGATAAGAGAGAGAACGAGCCAATCAGCAGTAGGGGCATATCCACTCATGATAGGATAAGAGAAAGAATGAGCCAATCAGCAGTAGGGGCATATCCACTCATGATAGGATAAGAGAAAGAATGAGCCAATCAGCAGTAGGGGCATATCCACTCATGATAGGATAAGAGAGAGAACGAGCCAATCAGCAGTAGGGGCATATCCACTCATGATAGGATAAGAGAAAGAATGAGCCAATCAGCAGTAGGGGCATATCCACTCATGATAGGATAAGAGAGAGAACGAGCCAATCAGCAGTAGGGGCATGACCACTCATGATAGAATAAGAGAAAGAATGAGCCAATCAGCAGTAGGGGCATATCCACTCATGATAGGATAAGAGAGAGAACGAGCCAATCAGCAGTAGGGGCATATCCACTCATGATAGGATAAGAGAAAGAATGAGCCAATCAGCAGTAGGGGCATATCCACTCATGATAGGATAAGAGAAAGAATGAGCCAATCAGCAGTAGGGGCATATCCACTCATGATAGGATAAGAGAAAGAATGAGCCAATCAGCAGTAGGGGCATATCCACTCATGATAGGATAAGAGAAAGAATGAGCCAATCAGCAGTAGGGGCATATCCACTCATGATAGGATAAGAGAGAGAACGAGCCAATCAGCAGTAGGGGCATATCCACTCATGATAGGATAAGAGAAAGAACGAGCCAATCAGCAGTAGGGGCATATCCACTCATGATAGGATAAGAGAAAGAATGAGCCAATCAGCAGTAAGGGCATATCCACTCATGATAGGATAAGAGAGAGAACGAGCCAATCAGCAGTAGGGGCATGACCACTCATGATAGGATAAGAGAAAGAATGAGCCAATCAGCAGTAGGGGCATATCCACTCATGATAGGATAAGAGAGAGAATGAGCCAATCAGCAGTAGGGGCATATCCACTCATGATAGGATAAGAGAGAGAACGAGCCAATCAGCAGTAGGGGCATATCCACTCATGATAGGATAAGAGAAAGAACGAGCAAGAGGGAGATTTGAAGAAAGACTGTAGAAAGAGAGATGACTGAGAGACATTACAAAAGAGAAAAGCTCAGAGGAATTTCACTGGGGGAAAAGGATTAAGATCAGGCAAGAGCTTTAGGACCCGAATTAATATTAGAAAAGCTTTCCAGCACTGGAGTGAACGAAGCGGGAAGGTCTGAAAACAGACGCCGGTGTTTCTGCTCCATATGCGAGTAACACTGGTTTTGCAGAACCAAGATGTGCTGTTGTTGTAATGTGAGCTCTAGTAACAGGACAGTTTTGAGTGTCATTGGGGTGTTTATTAGGTTGATTTCAAATATTGACAGTGTTTCTCAGAAATCACTCACTGCATTGTTAAACCACATGAACGTCCCATGGAATTAGGTTTGGAAAAAAACAAAACAAAAGTCCAGTTCCTGTGGTCAGACTTTGATTTGTTTATGCCAGGGTGCTTATTTTCAAGATGTCATTTCATCGTGTTGCAGATTGTCTCTGTATCGAGGCTGGTTTCCGGTCATTTCTAGCCTGTGCTGCTCTAACTTTGTCTACTTCTACACATTCAACACCCTGAAGAGAGCGATGGTCTCAGACCGGCCCAAGCCTGCCACAGATTTGCTCATGGGCTTCATATCAGGTACTGTAATGTTGTGCTGAACCCATCTCAGTTTCACTCTTACCACCATGTTTCTTTTGCTAAAACCGGGGTGTTCTGCTGCGCGCAATATGGCTGGGATTTAATTAAATAAATAAATAAATGAGCTGCGTATTTCAGAATAAAAGGCTCCCTACAGTTATCTGTCAAAATAAAGGTTTGAAGGTTTTGCTGGAAAATTTAATAAATACCTAAATATTAGTATTATAATTTCCCTGTTGTAATCACCGTTGTTATTGTTAACTGAAACATTTCTGTGAAATGAAATGAAGCTTAAATTATTTAAAATAGAAATATTAGTTGAAAACCTTCAAACGGAAATTAGTAATGTTGCCGTGGTGGTTTAAGCTGAAGCACTACATTTATAATCTAGAAATAAATAGAAATCTAAAATCGAAATAAAAATAAATTTAACCTAATTAGCAATATTTGAAAATAAAACTAAAATTCACGTGAAAAGCAAAAATATAACAATAAATGCTATAAAAAAAACTATAATAAATAACACTGGTTGTATTCTAAAATACATTTTTACATTATTTTTCTTAAATACTTTTTTTTTACTTTTTTGAAATATACAATTGAATTTTTATTTTATTTAGTACATACATTTCATATAACATTAATTATTAGAATAATTAGCATATTGCCATATTGATACGTCTTTAAACTTTAAATTGTTTAAACTTTTGTAATTTCAATCCGACATATCGCAATTCGTTTTTTTTCTCCTCCAAATCGTGCAGCACTAGTTGTCTGTACTTTTCAATGTTAGTTTGACATTGTAAATATTAATATTACCGGTTAGCAATTAACAGCTAATCAGTCATTGAAGTGATAATGTCCGCTCTCTTCTTCTCCCTGTTGTTTGCCATGATGCAGGCGCTGTTAATGTTCTCCTGACGACTCCCATGTGGGTGGTGAACACACGGCTGAAGCTGCAGGGGGCAAAGTTCAGGAACGAAGAGCTCCATCAGACACACTATAAGGGCATATTTGGTCAGAACTGCTCACACACTCATTTATCTGATGACGTTTAAACTCCAAACCGATGTTCAGTAAAGCACATTTGTTAGTAAAGCAGTTTCATGCATCTTCCTCACAAATATAAAGCTTGATCTGATGTGATATTCATGCTTTGGATCCAGTCCTAACAATGGATTTTACAGTATAACGTGAAATGTGTCAGAATTTGGCAATTTTAGATGAGTAAATCAAAGGAAGGGCTGTGCAATTAATCACAATGTGTGGCACTCTTCCGTCTCATTATATAAGGCCATGATCACGTGAATCGTTTTCACGAAAACCCTTCAAAATAAAAGTTCACTTAAAGGAGTAGTTCATTTTAAAAAAAACTTTTGCTGATAATTTACTCACCCCCATGTCATCCAAGATGTCCATGTCTTTCTTTCTTCAGTCGAAAAGAAATTAAGGTTTTTGATGAAAACATTCCAGGATTTTTCTCCATATAATGGATCTCAATGGGAACCAAACGGTTCAAGGTCCAAAAGACAGTTTCAGTGCCGCTTCAAAGTGCTTTAAACGACATCAGGCGATGAATAAGGGTCTTATCTAGCGAAACGATCGCTCATTTAAAAAAAAAACAAACAACAACAAAGTTTACGTTTTATAAGCTCGAATGCTCGCCTTGCTCTGATCGTTGACGCACATTCGTGACTCTCCTGTTCGAACTTGTTTATCTAAATGAACGAAGCTTTTCCCGAGTCAATTCGTTCATTTCGTTCGTTGAATGAACCAAATGACACGAAAAAAGATTTGTTCATTTTGATGAACGAGTTCGAACAGGAGAGTCACGAACGAGCGTCACAGAACAGAGCAAGGCGACCATTTGAGCTTATAAAACTTAAACTTTGTTATTTTTTTAAATGAACGATCGTTTCGCTTGATAAGACCCTTATTCATCGTCTGGTGACGTTTAAAGCCCCTTGAACAGTTTGCAGTTTGCACTGAAACTGTCTTTTGGACCTTGAACCGTTTGGTTCCCATTGAAGTCCATTATGGAGAAAAATCCTGGAATGTTTTCATCAAAAACCTTAATTTCTTTTCGACTGAAGAAAGAAAGACATGGACATCTTGGATGACACGGGGGTGCGTAAATTATCAGCAAAAGTTTTTTTTAAAAGGGAACTACTCCTTTAATATTGTGACAGAAATATATTAGTAATGGACAGTAAAATGTACTTCTCAAACTAATAATAATAATACAGTAACATTATTACAATTCATTTATGGTATATCACACAATTTTCTCCCATGTTTTCATTTTAAAACATGGAACATTTTTATTTACCGTACAGTAAATCTCTGTTGTTTTGTCAAACAATAGTCACATTTTTATTTGATTACAATTTTAAAGAATAATACATATTTTACATCCAGAAAGATTAAAACAGACATTTCAAAGGGCCTTATAATAATGTAATAAAAAAGTTTTAACGAATTAGATAATGTGGAGAAAATGAAATGGAAGTTGTGGTGAAAACTGATTTAATAATGGCCTAAAATATATATATATTTTTTTTGCTAAATTTGCTAAATGAATAGTTGTTAAATGGTGCAAGTTTAATGATTTCAATTAATTAGATATGATTTTTGATTACTAACATATTTTATTGTAGCCATTAAAACGTAATACAGAAACATTAAAATGTTGTAAAAAAATAAATAATTTGTTACAAATAAAATAAAACGTCTATTTTTGGGGGGTTGGTATTTAGTATTTAAGGAAAAAAGTAAGCAGTAGAGGAAATGTTTACAAGAATGGGTTGAACAACAAAAAAATAATACAACTATTAATTGTCAATTTTGAGATTTGTGTCAACCAATTAGATTCAAGAGTTTAAAAACGCAGTGGTGTAAAGCAATACGAAAAATAGTTCCAGCAATAAATCTGAACATTATGTGTTTCTCCTTTCACAGACGCCTTCTCCCAGATTATATCCAGCGAGGGAGTGGGAGCGCTGTGGAACGGGACGCTGCCGTCTCTCGTGCTGGTGTTCAACCCCGCCGTGCAGTTCATGTTCTACGAGGCTATGAAACGAAGAGCGGGACGTGGAGGCAGGAAGGTGTGAGGGACAGAAGAGAACGCCGTCATTCATTTATCAGTTAGTGAAATAACTCCAATGTTTGATGTTTCTGTGCAGATTTCATCCCTTGAGATCTTTCTCATCGGTGCCGTCGCCAAAGCTGTCGCAACATCTGCAACGTATCCCCTGCAAACGGTTCAGGCCATTCT
The DNA here is from genome assembly GCF_016745375.1 of Pimephales promelas. Next base: position 1,259,664 of record NW_024121125.1, read on the forward strand.
GAGGGTAATATCATCAATGTGACTGCATTGAAGTGCTCCTGTTATGCTTTTTTCGGATATTATCTTTCATGCCGTGTGTAATGTAGCTGTTTGTGAATGGAAAGTGCACATAAGTTCTCCCAAAAGAAAGAAGCAATTCTGCCGATGTAGGTTTGTAACAGATTTGCATAATACCAGTCTATATACCAGTACCGGTCAAAAGTTTTAGATCGGTAAGATTTTTTATGTTTTTTAAAAGAAGTCTCTTCTGCTCACCAAGGCTGCAATTATTTGATTAAAAAAAAGCAAAAAAACTGTAATATTGTGAAATATTATTACAATTTTAAAAAGCGGAATATATAGTGAAGTGTAATTTATTCCTGTGATCAAAGCATCATTACTCCAGTCTTCAGTGTCACATGATCCTACAGAAATTATTATAATATGATGATCAAGAAACATTTATGATTATTATCCATGTTGAAAACAGTTTTTTACATGTTTATTTCAGGATTCTTTGATGAATAGAAAGTTCAAAAGAACAGAATTGATCTGAAATGGAAAAGCTTTTGTAACATTAATCACTACCATTCAAAAGTTTGGGGTCAGTAAGAATTTATTTTTTTATTTTTGGGGGAAAGAAATGATAAAATACTTTTATTCATCAAGGATGAGTTAAATTGATCAAAAGTTACAGTAAAGACATTTATAATGTTAGAAAAGATTATATTTTAAATAAATGCTGTTCTTTTGAACTTTCTTTTGGGGGGAAAAAATAATACACGAGTGTTTTCAACATTGAAAATAATAATTTATGTTTTTTGAGTATAAAATCAGCATATTAGAATGATTTCTGAAGGATAATGTGACACTGAAATCTGATGTGTAATCAGCAACTGTAATGTAGGGTTGCCGCGGTGAGGAAAATTTCCCACCGGTTAATCGACGTGTGACAACACCGGTAATCCCGGTGTCACCGTGGAGGGCAGGGCGGGGGGGTTAAATAGCTTTTAAATGCGTGCGCGTTATACTTTCACTTTCGAAATAAGCGTCAATTGCTTGAATGGACAAAAAAAAAAAACTCGCTGATAATAAAACTTTTATTTATAGACAGAACTTTTATTAGCATAACGAACGAATAAAAATAACCCCATGCATAGGCTGAAAAAAGTGAAAATCGGCAAACTGTGGGCCCAAACAAATAAGAACCATAAAACGTTTATTAACGAATAAGAAAATAAAATAGGCCTAAATAAATTACACAAAGTTTAAATAAGATAAAACCAATTAAAAAGAGACGAATATAAAATAAAAACTTCAAAACGGACCTTAGCCTACATAAATGACATAGGCCTACTTTCACTTTCGAAATAAGCGTCAATTGCAATTCAGCGTCAATTGCTGGAATGGACAAAAAAACAACAACAACTCGCTGACAATAAACTTTTATTTATAGACAGCACTTTTATTAGAATAATAAACGAATAAAATATAGACAGAACTTTTATTAGCATAACGAACGAATAAAAATAACCCCATGCATAGGCTGAAAAAGTGAAAATCGGCAAACTGTGGGCCCAAACAAATAAAACGTTTATTAACGAATAAGAAAACAAAATAGGCCTAAATAAATTAAACAAAGTTTAAATAAGATAAAACCAAATAAAAAGAGACGAATATAAAATAAAAACTTTAAAAAGGACCTTAGCCTACATAAATGACAGCACTCTAAAAAAAGTAAAACACTATAAATTGGCATTTATTAACATTAATATATATTGGCCAAAATATTGCCAAACAGGCGCTTTTGCATTGCGTTTTGACACCAAATCTTCCGCCATTATCTTGCTTTTCTGTAATTTGACTCGTTCTCGTCTCCACACGTGCTAAAATGGAATCCTGATGCTTGCTGATCTGTGACGTGACGGCACGCGTTGCGCAGTTCATTGTTAATTATAATGCTCTCTTCTGAACTAAATAATTGAAAATTATTATTTTTAATTAATTCAAATAAATATTTTAGCAAAAACGAATACTTTAGAAAAAAAAGTCAAGACATCGCGGTGTCACGGTGGGAAAGTGATGTCACCGGTGATGGGGCTTAAAACCAGTAACACCGTCAACACCGTCTATCACGGCAAGCCTACTGTAATGATGTTGAAAATTCAGCTTACAAAAATATATTAAAATAGAAAACAGTCATTTTAAATTGTCGTCATATTTCACAATATTACTGTTTGTCAAATTTTTTTTTTCATTAAATAAAGCAGCCTTGGTGAGCAGAAGAGACTTTATTTAAAAACATAAAAAATCTTACTGATCTAAAACGTTTGACCGGTAGTGTATATATATATATATATATATATATATATATATATATATACGTTTATTAAACAGGATAAACCACTTGAGATGAACCATCTTGTTTTCGAGGGGGTCCTAATATACAATACAACACAGAACAGGGGACAAATCAAATACAATACAATGAAATAATAAAACATAAACAATACCACAATCAACACACTACAAAAAAAAATAAAACATATATATATATATAGATAGATAGATTGATTGATTGATTGATTGATTGATTGATTGATTGATGGATTGATTTAGGTGAATATAAGCACTTGATAGCCAGCAAAAACATAATGTAGAATAAAGAATATAGTGACTGACTTTTAAATGATATACATCATCATCATGCTTTGAATGATGTAGGAGACTCCAAAACAACTTTAGGAACTATTGAAATGGCGTAAAAGGTGCACTTGATGCAGGTAGACACAGTGTTACTCATTTTAAAGCAGTCATCGTGTGAAATATTCCCGTTGCTCCGCAGTTTGGCCAGTATAAATCAGATGGTAAAGGTGGTCTAGTGGGCAGCCTGAGGAACGTGGTGTCTTTGCTCATGGACCGGATCAGGTAAGTCAACTGCAGTTTAATGCAGTAATAATTTACGTAAAACTGAAATTAAAATGAATGAAAACCTATAGACGTATTAACCCTTATGCTGCAGTAGGGACATTTTTGGTCTTTTGCAGTTTAATTTCTTTGACCATTTTGGCTGTTTTCATGCAAATGGTATGAAATTTGGCAAAATTGTGACTTTTTGGATACATGTAAAAAATGTGATCCCATTTTGCAAAATATGTATAACACACACTGTGTAGATCAAATAGTAACACTCAGCACCATAAAGACCAAAAATGGCCCATTGAAACCCATTAAAACGTTGTTTAAATCTGAGGCTGTCAGTAATACATGAAACATGATTTTTGCACAAACATCCTTTCATTTTGAAGCAAAAGCATTATATTTGCATCATATAGTGTATTCCACCAGATGACGTCACTACATATTTATTCCCTATGGGTGGAAATGCACCTTATTTTAGGCAATAGGCAATGTTTAATAGGTGGCCATTTTTGGTCTCTAACGCGCTAAGTGGGATTTTTTGCAAAGTGGGACTGTGATAATCCAAATCTAAAGTTTTCACTTTGCATTTAGTTTATTGAAAATAATTGAATTTTTGTGTTTTTTCCTCTTATACAAATCGATGGTTTCGCAAACAAAACTGGTAATTAAAGGGTTAAAATCCTGAAATTGAATACATTTTTGGTAGTTATGATGAGGACTGATGCTGGTTAAAAGATTTAACTTGGTAAAAGTGGAAAATAATGATAATATATAATATTTTAGGCAATGTTTAATATGTGGCCATTTTTGGTCCTTAATGCACTCAACGGTGTTAAAAATCTAATGCAGCACAAGGGTTAAAAGAACACAATTTAAACGAAAACATTACAATTAAAAAAATATTACTGTTATAAACTTTTTTTTCCAATGTACATATTGAATATTAGAGCCAGACCGATAAAGGATTTTGAAGGCCGATACCGATACAAATATTTTTTGGTTTTAAAATCCGATATTCCGATATATCGGCCGATATTTTTATTTATTTTTTTTTTTCAGAAACGCAACAAAACATTAACAGATTTCCCTAAAATTATACAACTTATTTAACAAGAGGAAAAACTGGACCTGATTGTCACAAATTTTGTCAAGCTTATTTGAGTTTAGAGAACTGATGTGGATGGTCTTTTAATTGTTATTCAAGCAACGTATGTCTCGTGACCAACTCAACGAGTGTTGCCAACAGGGATGGTGTAGAGTGCCCTCTGGTGGACAAACTATACAACTCCAACACTAATGACATGGTTGAAGCGTGTTTCGTCCGTTTTTATATTTAGTTTTGAAATATTCATTTATCGGCCATTATAACTGCCGATACCGATAGTTTGGAAAATGCCTAATATCGGCCGATAATATCGGTCTTGCTCTATTGAATATGTTTGTGTGGTGTACCAGTCAGAAGTTGTGGATGGGTGCGATTTTTAAAGAAGTCTTTTCTGCATTTATTGGAATTAAAAATACACACAAAAAAAACCCAGTAATATTGTGAAATATTATGACAATTTAAAAATAATTGTTATATATTTCAAAATCTAATTTATTCCTGTGATCAAAGCATAATGTTCAGCATCATGATGCCTGGAGTGTGAGCCGTGTTCTCCGTCCTCTGTACAGGAGGCACGGGCCGCTGGGCTTGTATAAAGGCCTGGAGGCGAAGCTTCTGCAGACGGTGCTGACGGCGGCCCTCATGTTCGTGGTGTACGAGAAGATCACCGCTGCCACCTTCAAACTCATGGGCCTTCAGAGGAAACTCAAGCACTGAGACACCGGAGCCTTCAGTCATGACTACCTCTCTAACACACACACACACACCCTCAGGAGGACCTCCACATATCCCATCAGCCACTGCTCCACTAGCATGCTTCAGTCCCGCCTTAACACAGGTCAGTTTAAAGCAAGAAAAGAGGCTTTGGTTTTTAACATGTTGCTTAAAAAAAACAAGTTTACATGATCAAGTTTATTTGATCAGAATCTTAGAGAAGATGAGAGGTTTACTGATTCTTTTAAAACGTCTTAACCCAAAGCAAATCCGGAGTGTTTCTGAATTTAAAGGTGATGGTCAAGAGCAAAATTATTTCCTTTTAGTCATTTACTCACTCTGATGTCATTTCAAATCAGTGCTAAAACCAAGGACCCTTTGCACATCTCCGGGACTCTCAGAAGTGGATCGTTATAGTGGATGGCGGCGGCAAATATACATTTTTATTCACATTTGCCTGTTATAGATGTTGAGATGTAAGATGTCGAATTTGCCGTTGTGTTTTGAACACCCGCACAGTGGAGTTAATTTAGTTTTTGTCATTAACAGCCAATGTATTATAACTAATACCTTAAAGGGGTCAGGAACTGGCTTTTTAAATTGTATTATATTGTTGTCTGAGGTCAACTTATGACGTTCGCTTGGTTTTTAGATTCAAAAACATCAAAATGAATAAGGAATAGGTTGTTTTGTACCCTAGTTTTGAGCCTAGCTCAAAAACGCTTGGATTTTATGGGCGTGTCGCACTGAAGACTTTGAAGTAAACGCCCACTGCTGTGAGTGGAGAACAGTTTTGCATATTATAATGAGTTTCACACTCATTCTAGGCATCTATGTTATTTAGATTTGCGTGTAATGCGCGAATCGGTGGGCGGGGCTAAACCGGCCACGTTGATCATCTTCTGCGGGTGTGGTGTTTTATCCTCTTTGACGTCATAGTTCCCCACTTTGAAAAACGAGTCGTTTGCTGAGCCTGGTGTCAATAAAAGCTTTTATTGGACTAACAAGGACGTTTTCACTTCTGAAACTTACAGGATATTCTTATAATATGATTGTGATGACCTCTTAGATGTCAAAAGCTCAAGGAAAATTCGATTTCTCAGTTCATCACCTCTTTAAACTAATTAAGCTAATTTGCATATTCATAGAACCGCGTATACTAAATGAGGCGAGTGTGTTTAAAGATTTAAATATGTAATTTTGGTGATCAAAGATGAGTTTTAAGAGATACAATTATTGACTACGGGGGACTTTAACAAATTGAAAATATGAAAAATCTTTACTGGATGTTGATAGCTAATGCATCATCACAGTCTGTGAAAATAACGTTGTTTTGTTGATTGAAATAAGGCTGGAATTAAATTTTAAAAATCAGATTAAAAACTTTAAAAAGGCAAACATTAAGTGCTAAAATTAAATTAAAACTTAGAAATAAAGCAAGACAAAAGCACATAAACAAAATGACTGAAACTATAATATAAAATAAAAATTGCTCCAAACCCATATGATTTTTCTGTTTTGCGTAACATGAAAGACGTTTCTCAGAAGCTTTTATAGAAAGCTGATGATCTCTGCAAAGAAAATAAATGTCCCAGATGTATGGAAGAGCCTGAAATATACACTAATACTCTTCTCCTCCACTGCAGTTCACATTATGGATTGACATCAGGCCAGTTTAAATATGTAGGCATGAATAAAATGTGAGAGCTATGGCGGACAGCAATATACAAACCTGTTTTATGAGTTAATTTTAGGGATTAGATTCAGTATGAGCAGCGTGATCATTCGTTAGAAAATCCTGTTTCACAATAGAATAGGAGTTTGTACATCAGGGTGAGTAAATGATGACAGAGTTTTCTATTTGAGTGAAATTTGTGGGTAACGAATGTCTGAATTCGAGACATTTGCCATGTGAATAGACATGTGTTGTTAATATCTTTGGCACAATCGTGACCCTGGACCACAAAACCAGTCACAACTCGCACGGGAATATTTGTGGCAAAAGCCAACGATACATAATATGGGTCAAAATGATCGATTTTTATGCCTAAAATCGTTAAGATATTAGGTAAAGATCATGTTCCATGAAGATATTTCCTACCGTAAATATATAAAACATTAATTTTTGTGAGTGAACGCAGCACAATCGCAGACATAAATGGTCAATTTAAAGGCAATTTTCTCAATGTTTCCTTTTTTTTTTTTTTTTGAATATTCGTATCTTGGCCAAATGTTGTCCTATCTTAACAAACCAGACACATGGAAAGCTTATTTATTCAGCTTTTCATAAATCATGTGATGTATACATCTCAATTAAAAAAAGTAACTGGTTTTATGGTCTAAATTTAAAGTGCTTTAATAAATGCAGTAGAGCCGTATCAGTGATGTGACAAACCAGGTAATGGTTTTCGATATCAAATTTGTTTTAACCAATGAAATGGAAGGATAAAATCTGAAGCCGATCGGAGATTTTACGTGTCCTCTGATTCGCCAAATCTATGTTACTGATTCTGAAACATGCACAAAACCTGTTTTTGTTTATTTTTGTATAATGAACAATTTGGGCTCCATGTGATGTAAAACTGTTCTGGAGAATCATTAATGAATGTTAATTAATCATTAGCTGGTCACATTGCATTATTCTATTATTCATTAAACCTTTGACAAGTACGATCGCAGCGTTTAAAGTTTATAGTTCGCATATAAACCCTGATGTCTACGATAGTGATTTTTGAAAGTGACTTTGCACTTAAAAACTGAATCATTACATCGTTACACCAGTAGATGGAGACAAATGACTGTTATAATCATTCATCTATGAGTGAGTCATTGAATTATTCACTCAAACCGATTAAAATTGTGTCTAGTAAATGACTTTTTTTTTTCTGTTAAAAATAAGAAAGTCGTGATTCTAAATTTATCCAGAATCGAGATATTTATCACAATTTATCCATCATGAAAGGCATTTAAAAAATACACGGCTCAGCGTAAACCTGAGTTTGAGGTCAGTGTGAATATATTCACACCATACTTGCCTTAAATATGCATTTTAGAGAGAACATCTTCCTGTTTACACAAGTCTTACCTGCTGTGTCAATGAAACTGGTTCCTCATACAATACGATATTAAAAACCAATAGAGTTTACGTAATGATACGACTTTGCACTTACGTTTCTTTATTTCAAAATTTATAGCACATATTTTGTACTTTCATTTGTATAATTTAACTGTAATTGTGGCATATTTAAATGAATTGCAAACTTTAAGTGAATGCTAATAAAAGCTTTGGACAAGACCTCTCCGTAGTGATTTCTCAGAGATAATATAGCAAATCTTAACACAAAAGCACAGAGACCCGCACATGACATGATATCATGGCCACAGATTAAGAATTTATAAGTTGTTTGTTTAACTAAAATGAGGGAATGAATTAATAAACCATAGTTACAAATTATGTCTTTAGAACAAATTCTTAATTTACAGCCATTATCTAATTTTCTTCAGCACGTCAAGTGCAAAATCTCAACAAATTCATTCATTGTTTGATAAATCATTCTTAAAATGTCACAAAATATAATGAATTTACGTAGGAACCGTTTTACAAGAAATTCACGCGCTTGTGTTTCCTAAATAAGGACCAAAGTGTCATATAACTATTAAAATTATATAAAAAGATTGTGATGGACATTTAACAGAGAAAATGTACATATTTAAAGGACATTTTGAAGTCATCATAACAAACAAAGGCTAAAATAAAATCCCAATATAAAAAATAACATGAACAGTGCGCATGGACATCAAATCCGTGTTGGTTAAAACCGTCCTTTTCCAGGTTTCAAACTTAATCCAGAAAACACAAGCAATAGCAAGCTGTGCACAGCGCCGAAACAGTGCGTTTATGACGGGTAAAAAGGTCAGTGGTGAGATGCGGGATCCTTCACGTACCACTCTGGCAAGAACGTGAACGGAGAGTCTCTGTGGACGGTGTAGGTCACGTCTCTGTGTGGATCCCATTCGAACAGGTACACCAGTCTGAAAAACACAACACGTCACAGTCAAACCCATCTTACCGGTGCAATCTGACATGTTTCTGTGTGAAACAACAGAAGAAATAACTGTAGGGATGGGGCTTGATTTTCAGGATTACCTTGGGTCGTCCTCTTTGACCACGGACTTGACGAAGGACAGGAAATCGTTGCAGAAATTCATGCAGACGGTTGGCCTCCAGCAGTTTTGCTCGTGCTACAGAATCAACAGAAATGAAAGCGTCTCGCTTTATCGTTCTATAATCGACCTTATTAGGAACCGAAATTTCTGCAATTATACATTTCAATTCTATTAAACATGATCAAAAAAGATATGTGGCTGCCCGTATTATAATATGTTGGCTAATGTTGGCTAATCCAAGCAGGACGGAAGCTTTTAAAGGACAACTCCGGTGCAAAATGAACCTTTGGTCTAATCATTGTTACCTAGTCAACCGCTATCTGAGATTTGTTTTCATGATTGCGGAATGTAAATAGTTTTATCTCTAAAAACAGTTTAGCCTATAACGCTAGTATAACGCTAGTAAATAGGGCAAATAAAAATCGCTTTTTATTACCACTAAAAAGGCTCAAAATAGCCCCACACTAACACGACAGCATAATAAGGGTCCCTACATTCAAACCGATGCATTCAGAACTTTGTCAGTGTCCAAACAGTTCAATAAGAAGATATTGTATACACACAGTCAACTTCGCGAATACAGGAAGAAGCCATCTTTAAAAAATAAGTCTCTACCAGTCGATCTACGAACGCTGATCCATGTGCGCTGGTGAGATGTGAATAAGGTGATAAGGTGAGCGCGAACAGTAAGCAACATGTACATATTGAAGAGAAGAAAACGGTTCGTGTTTGTGTTTCTTCCGGAAACAACGGACCATATGAGATTCTGCACAGTTCAGCGCACTTGGATCGGCGTTCGTAGATCGACTGGTAGAGACAATTTTTCAAAGATGGCTTCTTCCTGTATTGGCGAAGTTGACTGTGTGTATAAAATATCTTCTTATTGAACTGTTTGGACACTGACAAAGTTCTCAATCCTTCGGTTTGAATGTAGGGACCCTTATTATGCTGTCGTGTTAGTGTGGGGCTATTTTGAGCCTTGTAAGTGGTAATAACAAGCGATTTTTATTTGTCATTACTCTATGCCCTATATACTAGCATTATACTACCGTTATAGGCTAAACTGTTTTTAGAGATAAAACTATTTACATTCGGCAATCATGAAAACAAATCTCTGATAACGGTTGACTAGGTAGCAATGTGTAATTAGACCAAAGGTTCATTTTGCGCCGGAGTTGTCCTTTAATGGGATACACCTCTTTTTTTTTTTGGAAATAGGCTCATTTTACAACTCCTCCAGAGTTAAACTGTTGAGTTGTACCGTTATTGAATCCATTCAGCCGATCTCCGGTTCTGGCGGTACCACTTTTAGCATAGCTTAGTCTATAGTTCTCAAAAAAAAAAAAAAAAAAAAAAAAATTACCAAAGTGTTTCGATATTTTTCCCATTTAAAACTTGAGTCTTCAGTAGTAACATCGTGCACTAAGACAGACGGAAAATGTAAAGTTGCGATTTTCTAGGCTGATATGGCTAGGAACTATAGACCCCTTCACGGTTGACGTCACAGAAAAAAATCCAGTGCGCATGTCGGGGTCAGAAAAGTTCATTCCATCGTGCTGTAACCATAGTTTTAACCAGCTAATGGAGAATTTCTCGTCAACATGCCTACTTGTTGCGTCGATAAATACTAACTTGCGATAAATACTAACGATAAATACTAATATGCCTAACTATGAATTTTGTTTTATGTATTTTTACATCGGCTATGTACACTGTGCATGCTTGTTCTAACCGTGTGTTGTGTCTTAATGAGTTTTTTTAAGTTTTTTTTTTTTTTTTTTTTACATCACGCACTGACGCGATTTCCACACATCTCAGCGATAATTGGTGAAATGACAGACACAAGTTTAGTTTAACAATAATGACCCTGGAGGAAAGGTGACGGATGCTGGGTAAGTGATTAGTAGCCTAGTCGTGACAGTTTTCTAGGGAAATATAACCATCAAGTCAATCAGTCTACAGTGCATCCGTCTCCAATATGATAAATAATTAACGTTACCCTGCCATGCAGGTGCAATTTGCAGTATGGATGTAACGTTAGCCTTCCCGCTTGTTGATCACGACCAGCTGTATATAGAGGTCTTTTTTCCCTGGCGCTGGCTTGGTAAAACCTCCGCTTTTAACACACAAAAGTCATCGCTTATATCGCTATATAAAACCGTCTGAACATGCCCACAAACTACGTAATTATACGCATCTAGCGATTTGTAGGGTAATACCCGTGCGATCGGAGTGCAATCTGAGTAGGGTTTCAGTCTTCAACTGGCTGGCAGGAGCTTCCACTGGCAGGTCACGTGACCTGTCAGTGGCTGACTGGCAGCTGCCAGTTGCATGGCAGTTGCTGACTGGCAGTTGCCAGTGGCTGAGTGTGTTGACTGACTGGCAGCTGCCAATGGTGTTTTGGGTACTGTTGTCCCGATTAAACTCAGCAACTGGCAGCTGCCACTCATCCACTGGCAGCTGCCACTCATCCACTGGCAGCTGCCACAGTCAGCAACTGGCAGCTGCCACTCAGCCACTGGCAGCTGCCACAGTCAGCAACTGGCAGCTGCCACTGGCAGTCAGCAAGGAAATAAAAGCTGCCAGTTTTTAGCACTCAGCCACTGGCAGCTGCCACTCAGCAAGGAAATAAAAGCTGCCACAGTCAGCAACTGGCAGCTTTTATTTCCTTTCAGCGAGAGTGTCAGGCACTCAGCCACTCAGCACTGGCAGCTGCCACAGTCAACCACTGGCAGCTGCCACTCAGCCACTGGCAGCTGCCACAGTCATCAACTGGCAGCCACTGGCAGCTGCCACAGTCATCAACTGGCAGCTTTTATTTCCTTTCAGCGAGAGTGTCAGGCACTCAGCCACTCAGCACTGGCAGCTGCCACAGTCAACCACTGGCAGCTGCCACTCAGCCACTGGCAGCTGCCACAGTCAGCAACTGGCAGCTGCCACTCAGCCACTGGCAGCTGCCACAGTCAACAACTGGCAGCTGCCACAGTCAACAACTGGCAGCTGCCACTCAGCCACTGGCAGCTGCCACAGTCAGCCACTGGCAGCCACTGGCAGCTGCCACTCAGCCACTGGCAGCTGCCACAGTCAACAACTGGCAGCTGCCACTCAGCCACTGGCAGCTTGCCACTCAGCCACTGGCAGCTGCCACAGTCAGCAACTGGCAGCTGCCACTCAACAACTGGCAGCTGCCACTCAGCCACTGGCAGCTGCCACAGTCAGCAACTGGCAGCTGCCACTCAGCCACTGGCAGCTGCCACAGTCAGCAACTGGCAGCTGCCACTGGCAGTCAGCAAGGAAATAAAAGCTGCCAGTTTTTAGCACTCAGCCACTGGCAGCTGCCACTCAGCAAGGAAATAAAAGCTGCCACAGTCAGCAACTGGCAGCTTTTATTTCCTTTCAGCGAGAGTGTCAGGCACTCAGCCACTCAGCACTGGCAGCTGCCACAGTCAACCACTGGCAGCTGCCACTCAGCCACTGGCAGCTGCCACAGTCATCAACTGGCAGCCACTGGCAGCTGCCACAGTCATCAACTGGCAGCTTTTATTTCCTTTCAGCGAGAGTGTCAGGCACTCAGCCACTCAGCACTGGCAGCTGCTACAGTCAACCACTGGCAGCTGCCACTCAGCCACTGGCAGCTGCCACAGTCAGCCACTGGCAGCCACTGGCAGCTGCCACTCAGCCACTGGCAGCTGCCACAGTCATCAACTGGCAGCTGCCACTCAGCCACTGGCAGCTGCCACAGTCAGCAACTGGCAGCTGCCACTCAGCCACTGGCAGCTGCCACAGTCAACAACTGGCAGCTGCCACTCAGCCACTGGCAGCTGCCACTCAGCCACTGGCAGCTGCCAAAGTCAGCCACAGTCACAACTGGCAGCTGCCACTCAGCCACTGGCAGCTGCCACAGTCAGCCACTGGCAGCCACTGGCAGCTGCCACTCAGCCACTGGCAGCTGCCACAGTCATCAACTGGCAGCTGCCACTCAGCCACTGGCAGCTGCCACAGTCAACCACTGGCAGCTGCCACTCAGCCACTGGCAGCTGCCACAGTCATCAACTGGCAGCCACTGGCAGCTGCCACAGTCATCAACTGGCAGCTTTTATTTCCTTTCAGCGAGAGTGTCAGGCACTCAGCCACTCAGCACTGGCAGCTGCCACAGTCAACCACTGGCAGCTGCCACTCAGCCACTGGCAGCTGCCACAGTCAGCAACTGGCAGCTGCCACTCAGCCACTGGCAGCTGCCACAGTCAACAACTGGCAGCTGCCACAGTCAACAACTGGCAGCTGCCACTCAGCCACTGGCAGCTGCCACTCAGCCACTGGCAGCTGCCACAGTCAGCCACTGGCAGCTGCCACTCAGCCACTGGCAGCTGCCACAGTCAGCCACTGGCAGCTGCCACTCAGCCACTGGCAGCTGCCACAGTCATCAACTGGCAGCTGCCACAGTCATCAACTGGCAGCTGCCACTCAGCCACTGGCAGCTGCCACAGTCAGCCACTGGCAGCTGCCACTCAGCCACTGGCAGCTGCCACTCAGCCACTGGCAGCTGCCACTCAGCCACTGGCAGCTGCCACTCAGCCACTGGCAGCTGCCACAGTCAACAACTGGCAGCTGCCACTCAGCCACTGGCAGCTGCCACAGTCAACAACTGGCAGCTGCCACTCAGCCACTGGCAGCTGCCACAGTCACAACTGGCAGCTGCCACTCAGCCACTGGCAGCTGCCACAGTCAGCCACTGGCAGCTGCCACAGTCAGCCACTGGCAGCTGCCACTCAGCCACTGGCAGCTGCCACAGTCATCAACTGGCAGCTGCCACTCAGCCACTGGCAGCTGCCACAGTCAACAACTGGCAGCTGCCACTCAGCCACTGGCAGCTGCCACAGTCAACAACTGGCAGCTGCCACTCAGCCACTGGCAGCTGCCACAGTCACAACTGGCAGCTGCCACTCAGCCACTGGCAGCTGCCACAGTCAGCCACTGGCAGCTGCCACAGTCATCAACTGGCAGCTGCCACTCAGCCACTGGCAGCTGCCACAGTCAGCAACTGGCAGCTGCCACTCAGCCACTGGCAGCTGCCACAGTCAACAACTGGCAGCTGCCACTCAGCCACTGGCAGCTGCCACAGTCACAACTGGCAGCTGCCACTCAGCCACTGGCAGCTGCCACAGTCAGCCACTGGCAGCTGCCACAGTCATCAACTGGCAGCTGCCACTCAGCCACTGGCAGCTGCCACAGTCAGCAACTGGCAGCTGCCACTGGCAGTCAGCAAGGAAATAAAAGCTGCCAGTTTTTAGCACTCAGCCACTGGCAGCTGCCACTCAGCAAGGAAATAAAAGCTGCCACAGTCATCAACTGGCAGCTTTTATTTCCTTTCAGCGAGAGTGTCAGGCACTCAGCCACTCAGCACTGGCAGCTGCCAGTCAGCCACTTGCAGCCGCCAGCTCCTGCCAGCCAGTTGAAGATTGAACCCCTACTTAGACTGGCAGTACAGACGCTGCTGGACTCATCCAGTCAGCCGCGGGTGATCAGCGAATATAACGCGTTGCCTGACACTCTCGCTGAAAGGAAATAAAAAAATGTCTTATTATGAATATAATGTCATGCCTTTATTCTTGTGTATGAGCGGTGTTTTGGGTACTGTTGTCCCGATTAAACCAGTCAAATGGCCGTGATCCGACTGGCAGCTTGCAGACGCTTGCTGGACGCTCATCCAGCGACGCGTTATATTCGCTGATCACCCGCGGTTGGCTGGATGAGCGTCCAGCAAGCGTCTGCAAGCTGCCAGTCGGATCACGGCCATTTGACTGCTTTAATCGGGACAACAGTACCCAAAACACCAATCATACACAAGAATAAAGGCATGACATTATATTCATAATAAGACATTTTTTTATTTCCTTTCAGCGAGAGTGTCAGGCAATGCGTTATATTCGCTGATCACCCGCGGCTGACTGGATGAGTCCAGCAGCGTCTGTACTGCCAGTCTGATCACGGCCATTTGACTATTAAATTGGGATCCTAGTACTAATAACAATAATTTCAACAGATAAATAATAAATGAGCTATAAAGGGAGGAACACAAAACACAAAAACTGTCAAAAATCAATGGTTTCTGAAACTTGCCAAAGGCAGATAGACAGACAACCACTGGCAGCTGCCAGCCAGCCACTGGCAGGTCACGTGACCTGCCAGTGGCAGCTCCTGCCAGCCAGTTGAAGATTGAACCCCCACTCTGCAATCTCAAGCGCGTGTCATGTTTCTATGGCAACCAAAGCAGAGCTTCCGCCAAACCGTGCTTTACATATTCTCCAATGTTATATAAATGAACCGTCTTGTCTAATCTTAAAGTTTTGGTGGTCAGATTCAGACTCAATGAAGAGCAGAGAGCACAGATATGATCAAGCTGAACAAGCAACAAACAATCGTTATTCAAAAGGGCAAACAGTTAAAGTTATTATGCGAGTTAACTCGAGTCAGAATGTACATGTGCAAGGTTGCATTTGTCATCCATCACCGTGACATCAAGTGGACTTTTAAAGCTGAAATAATGAGTGGATTAAGCTTGGAATAACGAGAGAAATAACATGGATAGAACTTTCTTGTCGGTGAATTGTGCATCAGTCAGTCAGTAACGAGACGACGGCTACTAAAATTAGGTAAGACAAAAAGTTTTATTTTACGCAACTCGTGTGAAATAATATGTGACAATCGGGGTCCAGTCGGGTATGTGTCTTCCTGCCGGGTTCGGGTCCAGTTTTCAAATAATAGACGGGTCCAGGTCGGGTCCGGGCAGTGCGTTTATGTCATTTCTCGGGTCTGCACGGGTCCGGGTCCAACTTTTGAAATGAACGACGGGTCCGGGTCGGTTCGGTGTAGCACATTACGGGTCTCTTTCGGGTCGGGCATGAGTTTTTGGACCCGTGAAGACCTCAAAGACAGTGCATAACTTGACACAATATCATGCCGGTCTATTAGCCGCGCCATTTTTCTGACCCCATGCTGCGCGCGCACCCAACAGAGGATTCCAATGTGTACAAACATTGAAGGGGTCTATACTCTCATTCCTGCGTAATAATCAAGAAACGTTACTGGCGTACCATGAGTGCAGCAGGAGTAATGCAACATGGCATCATGACTTTTGCGTAAACATACACGCCACTTTCAAGTCAAATGGTGTGTTTTCTATACGCATTTTGAGCTATCCGCGTGTATACGTGTATGTCTACGCCGTTAAATGCCCGAGTGAAACAAAGAAAAATGTAGATCTACATCTGGGGAGTGATAGTTTTTTTCCTAGGATGGTAGGGAAAGACTCATAAATGTTATTAACCCCAGTGACGGGTAAGTTATATATTTATATATACAGTAATGTAACGTTAAGTCAGCGGCGTTCATAAACACGCTGAAAAGCGATTATGCGTGTTGATAGCACACCAAAAATGGAAATACAAATTGGCGTGTCATACACATGCCATTTCATGAGATCAGTCTGCATAATGATATGACGCAGCGCCTGAAAATAGGCTAATAACAAGCTGGGCACTATTTTCAGACGCTGCGTCATAACATTACCCCTGCTGCACTCATGGTACGGCTGTGAAGTTTCTTGATTATTATGCAGGAATGAGAATATAGTTCCTAGCCGTATGAGCCTTGATTATCGTAACTTTACATTTTCCGTCGGTCTTAGTACACGATGTAACTATAGAAGAGTCAACTTTTAAATGGGAAAAATATCGAAACTCTTTGGTCATTTTTTTTCCAAGAAATACTAATGGTCTTGTGCACTTCAATGATGTATGCTAAGGTATGCTAAAAATGGTACTGCCAGAACCGGAGATCGGCTGAATGGATTCAGTAACGGCAGTAACTCTGGGGGAGTTGTAAATTGAGCCTATTTCCAAAAAAAGTGGAGTATCCCTTTAATACGTGGTTATATAAAGCAAACCTTGATCAGTTGTGATATTTTCGAGGTTTGGAAGGTCTCAATAGACACCACTATCCCATCATGGTCTCGAAACCCAGCGACTATCAGTGGCACTCCAGGAAGAAATGACTGCGCCCACCATTTCAGCAGCTTGTACCTAGAAGAGGAGCATACATGTTACTAAGAATTTTCCAATGGTGTCCTAAAACTCCATCAGGTGACCCAACGGTTCCTAAAACTCCATCAGGTGGCCCAATGGTGTCCTAAAACTCCATCAGGTGACCCAATGGTGTCCTAAAACTCCATCAGGTGACCCAATGGTGTCTTAAAATTCCATCAGGTGACCTAATGGTGTCCTAAAACTCCATCAGGTGACCCAACGGTGTCCTAAAACTCCATCAGGTGACCCAATGGTGTCCTAAACTCCATCAGGTGACCCAATGGTGTCCTAAAACTCCACCAGGTGACCCAATGGTGTTCTAAAACTCCATCAAGTGACCCAATGGTGTCCTAAAACTCCACCAGGTGACCCAATGGTGTCCTAAAACTCCATCAGGTGACCCAATGGTGTCCTAAAACTCCACCAGGTGACCCAATGGTGTCCTAAACTCCATCAAGTGACCTAATGGTGTCCTAAAACGCCATCAGGTGATCCAATAGTGTCCTAAAACTCCATCAGGTGACCCAATGGTGTCCTAAAACTCCATCAGGTGACCCAATGGTGTCCTAAAACTCCATCAGGTGACCCAATGGTGTCCTAAAACTCCATCAGGTGACCTAATATTGTCCTAAAACTCCATCAGGTGACCCAATGGTGTCCTAAAACTCCATCAGGTGACCCAATGTTGTCCTAAAACTCCATCAGGTGACCCAATGGTGTCCTAAAACTCCATCAAGTGACCTAATGGTGACCTAAAACTCCATCAGGTGACCCAATGGTGTCCTAAAACTCCATCAGGTGACCCAATGGTGTCCTAAAACTCCATCAGGTGACCCAATGGTGTCCTAAAACTCCATCAGGTGACCTAATGTTGTCCTAAAACTCCATCAGGTGACCCAATGGTGTCCTAAAACTCCATCAGGTGACCCAATGTTGTCCTAAAACTCCATCAGGTGACCCAATGGTGTCCTAAAACTCCATCAGGTGACCTAATGTTGTCCTAAAACTCCATCAGGTGACCCAATGGTGTCCTAAAACTCCATCAGGTGACCCAATGTTGTCCTAAAACTCCATCAGGTGACCCAATGGTATCCTAAAACTCCATCTAGTGACCCAATGGTGTCCTAAAACTCCATCAGGTGACCCAATGGTGTCCTAAAACTCCTTCAAGTGACCTAATGGTGTCCTAAAACTCCATCAGGTGACCCAACGGTGTCCTAAAACTCCATCAGGTGATCCAATGGTGTCCTAGTGACCCAATGTTGTCCTAAAACTCCATCAGGTGACCCAATGGTGTCCTAAAACTCCATCAGATGACCCAATGGTGTCCTAAAACTCCACCAGGTGACCCAATGGTGTCCTAAAACTCCATCAAGTGACCTAATGGTCCTAAAACTCCATCAGGTGACCCAACGGTGTCCTAAAACTCCATCATGTGATCCAATGGTGTCCTAAAACTCCCATCAGGTGACCCAATGGTGTCCTAAAACTCCATCAGGTGACCCAACGGTGTCCTAAAACTCCATCAGGTGATCCAATGGTGTCCTAAAACTCCATCAGGTGACCCAATGGTGTCCTAAAACTCCATCAGGTGATCCAATGGTGTCCTAAAACTCCCATCAGGTGACCCAATGGTGTCCTAAAACTCCATCAGGTGACCCAACGGTGTCCTAAAACTCCATCAGGTGATCCAATGGTGTCCTAAAACTCCATCAGGTGACCCAATGGTGTCCTAAAACTCCATCAGGTGACCCAATGGTGTCCTGAAACTCCATAAGGTGACCCAATGGTGTCCTAAAGCTCCATCTAGTGATCCAATGGTGTCCTAAAACTTCATCTAGTGATCCAATGGTGTCCTAAAACTTCATCTAGTGATCCAATGGTGTCCTAAAACTTCATCTAGTGATCCAATGGTGTCCTAAAACTCCATCAGGTGACCCAATGGTGTCCTGAAACTCCATAAGGTGACCCAATGGTGTCCTAAAGCTCCATCTAGTGATCCAATGGTGTCCTAAAACTTCATCTAGTGATCCAATGGTGTCCTAAAACTTCATCTAGTGATCCAATGGTGTCCTAAAACTTCATCTAGTGATCCAATGGTGTCCTAAAACTCCATCAGGTGACCCAATGGTGTCCTAAAACTCCATCAGGTGACCCAATGGTGTCCTAAAACTCAGCTGTCAATCATGATGTCAGAGCACCGTTTTTATGGCATCAAATAACTAACTAAAGCAAACTTATTTTAAGAAAATGCACCATTATAACAATTTTACTCCCCATTTCAGAACAAAGCAAATGATCTACAGGTCTGAGAAACACACCTGTGGAAGTTACTCCGTTGTTTCGGGGTGCAGATCTCGGCGGAGGTCTTGAGCTCCACGTAACACCCCGGAGCCGGAGGAGCGTCTTTGACCCGGCAGTCCACCTCCCCGGAGAACAGCAGCTTGTGGTCGGCCAAACGGGTCTGAACCACCGTACAGAACGCCTCGTTGGTGTTCACGACGCCCCCCGGGTCTGGAGTGCCGTCCACGCCATCTTAAAAGACAGCACAGTGGTGGATGAGCGGCGAGATCTTCACTATCAGCAGTCTGATAATACTGGACGGCGGGCTCAAACCTGCACAGGTGTACTGCTCAAACTTGTAGCCCCAGTACATCATCTCCTCCTGCCGCTCCGACCGGGTCACTCGATTCGCTCTGGCCGCCTCCGTTTCCACCTCACTGATGTAGATGGTGCCTCTGAACTTGGAGGCGGCCAGCATCCATCCCTCCTGAGTCTCGTACGGGGTGGTCAGGACCTTGGTTAGGTGTCCTCTCCATGTCACAAAGTCCACACCTAGAGCACTGCAAACACACTCCAGAACTCAACGACGGGAACAAGACATCTGTGCAGCTGCAGCTTTTATTCATATTTAGGTTTTAATGTTTGTTTTATTTCAAGTCATTCATTTTTGTTTTGCTTAGTCATCTATATAATAACTCTACAATGTCAAGGGTCAACAATGGTATGCTTATATTTTATCTATTTTATTCAAAAATACAGTAAAAAGTAAACAGCATTATATCAGGAGAGGATTACTACAGACCCTTATGAGTCAGGGTCAACTTTTTAAAGTCATGTGATGTGCCGCCCCAAAAATATTTAGTTCATCTTCAAAACACAAATGAAGATCTTTTTAATGAAATATGAGATATTTCCGTCCCTCTATTGACAGTCTACGCAACTACCACTTTGACACGTCAAAAAGTTCATGAAGAGATCGTCAACGAATCCATGATTTGCGGTTTAGTCCAAATTTTCTTAAAAGACAATATCGTTTTAAATGATGAATTAAGCTTTTTTCACATTTAATCATATGATTGGCAAGAAACGGAAGTCAAGCATGTTCGCCTGACGTGCAAGAACCAATGAGGTTCATTCTCGTTTATGTTTATGTTCACTGATTAAGTTTTATATCAATAAAAGCTTAAAATCAATATTTAGACCTTATGCACCAGAGAAACGTCGTGGGCGCCGTCATCTTTAGAATATTGTCTTTGAACTTCCGGTTTTGCTGTCGCTCTGTATATTTCTATGGCATCGCTGTCCATAGACATATACACTAGACCTCACCTTGGATACGGCAGTTCATTAGAACGAATGCGTCAATTAGGGCTGGGCGATATGGCCAAAAAATCATATCTCGATATTTTTTGGTCAAATGGCGATATACGATATATATCTCGGTACTTTCTACGTTTTCTATTTAGATAAAGAAAATCTTTATATTTAAAAAAAAAATATATATATATATATATATATATATATATATATTCACATTCGGCCCAATGATATCCTACAAACAATGTTGATATTGAAGGATATGGAAACAAATATAATATAGGCTATGCAATATATTATGTGCAAAAAGCTTTTGTTTTTATATTGACCATAGGCTAAACTAAAAATGAAAATAAAAACAAAAGCACAAACTATTATATTAGCCTGCATTTGATTACCCCATTATAATTACTTTCACTTTCATTAAAAATATATACTTGTAGGTTTAAAATTCCACATATGGCACATTTATTTTCTCCAACAACAAATATTTTAGCAATATGTTTATTTTAGTCAGAATTATTGCGTACTACGTAGTACTATTCACGCGCATGCGCGCGCCGGCGCTCGTTCAATTAAGCATGAATTTTAGCGGAGATTCACTTGCAGAAACTCGTCCTCTTCTGACATGGACATATTTGTTGTGAAATGGACATATTTGCTTTACTTTCTAACATTTACAGATGGAGAATATACCTGTGAAATGTAAGTTGAGCACTGAGGAAAGCACCACATCTCAAACGCATTAAACAGCGCAAGTATATCTTGTCAGTCAGCAACAGTGTCTGTCAGAGCATTTGACAGGGCGGCAAGCTGCCTTAAACTTGTTAACTATATCAAAGTGATTTTGACGCAATTAATATAAGCTTGTGTCATGTTTAGGACAAATTGTACTACGTAGCCTAGCTACTTTCACTGCAGCAGCTCACACTGCAACCTCCGCTATTTTTCAGATGTGCTCATATCAAACTACTGTATCGATATAAACGGTATTGCCTCATTCCATATCGTTTCAAAAAATATAACGATACATCGTACAAACTCGATATATCGCCCAGCCCTAGCGTCAATAGAGCCGCCATCTTGAAACAGGGGAGCCCCTCCACTTTAATGCATCAGCGTCAATGTAGTAGACAGGTCTAACGCAAATAAAATCACCATAAATCATCATGAATGCGATTTTTCTTGTTTTTTTGGTTTGTTCCAACGGTCAGACATGTATTTATCATTGATTCCAGAAAGAAAAAAAAAATTTAATTTTTTTTTTTTTTAAACATTCTTCCTAGTTCAGATTTCATCCGTGAACTTCATACGCTGCACAAAAGTCCGCCACCATCAATGAATTCGAAGTAAAGGCAGAGATAGCAGCGTTACCTAGCTACTTTCTATGACAAGACCCCTGTTCCAAGATGGCGGCGGTTTTGACGCATGCTTAGAACCCCCAGGTGAGGTCTAGTGTATATGTCTATGATCGCTGTCGAGGAGTATAATTGTGGTGAAGTGGATTTACTTATTGTAGAGTTAACAAAAGTTATCATGAGCATTGAAATGTTTATCATAAGCATTGTAAAGCAGATGTCTTAACTAATGTCGACCAGAATTTTTTTTACGAGCAGTAACGTTACATTCATACCTGGCTGTGTGCAAGATCGCTGTGAAAATACAGACCGGAAGTCAAAAGACAATGAGCGCAGCGCTGAAAAGGGGCGGGGCTACATAAGGTCTATTAAAGCGCTCGTGTCTCTTTAAAATATTTGGACATGTGGATTTAGTTTTACATTCTCTTTATGAACTTTTTGAAGGATCACAGTCTGCGGTAGCTTGGGTAAGTTAGCTCTCAATGGAGAGAACAGGAATCGCTCAGTTTTTTTTATTTTTAAATAACTAATTTGTGTTTCGAAGATGAACGAGGTGTTTGGAACGACATGAGAGTGAATCAATTATGGAAGAATTTAATTAGAATTCAATTTAATTTTTAATTATTAAAAATATATATTTAAAAAAAAGCTCATGTGCTTTTGAGCTCATGTGGGCCAGTATTTAATTATCCGTTATTCTTAAAAACTTAAATAAATATTTATAGTGTGCAGAATATTTGGCCTCTCTCTCTCACCTGCTTTGGTCTCGGGTTTTGATCTTGTCTCTGTTGGCCAGAATCCACCTCAGAATGTGATCAAGCTTCTCTTTCACGCCATCGTCTCTTTTCACGAAGCGGTTGGTGTATCCGTCCCTTAAATTAAAATCCGGCCTTTTCCTGGGCTCAACATAATATCTCATCTGCCTTTGGTCATTGAAGAAGTTCCTGTGAGAGTCCAGCGAGAAGCAGCCCACCTCCACCGGCTGCTTGTAGAGAGGGAAGTTCCTCTCGTACAGTTGTCTGCGAGTGCTCAGGGTCTCGGCGGCTCTGTGCTGCTGGGCTTCGTCGGATGCTCGCTGTCGTTTATCACGGTTAAAGTCACTGCTGGGGTCTCTTGGACGTTTATAATCGGAGTCATGATGTGGGTCTCTGTGGTAGCTTTGAGCCATGGTGTGTTTTTATTGGTGTATGAGGAGTTAACTTAAAACCCCGTATGATCTCAGTATTATTAGCAAATGCTTGTTTACCTTATGAACGAATACCGTAGAAAGTGAAGTTCTGTGCAGTTTATTTGTTTACACTCGTGTTAAGAGCTTTAACGTTAGAGTTCATAGCTGACAAGGCTATGTGATAGCAGCAGCATTACTCTCATTAGCTAACATGTCTTCCTCTAGTGTTTAATAATCATCCAGCTAGAATGTGTTATATATGGCATTACGGTCCAAAAGAACTGATGAACGCCGTGACGTTCTAAAAGCTGAACGATTACCTTAATTCGGATTAAATGTATATCTCACTCAGATAGCATACTGATAGCGTATCAAACGTGTAAACAAACAACAAACGGCTGTGAAAATTCATTTTCAAAACAAAAGCCCTAAGTTCTCACTTCAAAATAAAAGTCTCCATATAACCGTCACTAAAATCAATACGGACAATTCTTATTCTTATATGCATCATTTTATTTTCACTAATGTGCCAAAATAACTTCCCATTTAATATCTTCTCTGACAATGTGTTTTTACTGAAAGAAAACAAAAATAATTAAGTATTTGTAGTAAAACTGAGTGACTATATTGCATACTGCAAATATTCATTTACGGTTTAAAATAAATAAATAAATCCCATTCCACTTTCATACATTGTTGCTTCTTGGCAATTGTGCTCATTAACCATTTCAAACGACGCCTGTTGAGATATGATTTTATGATGTCCTTTATTAAGGAAGGTAAGCAAATGTTTCTCACATTGATAGCAATTCAGAAGGAAATTTATTTTAGAAGTAAAATGGGCCGTTCCTAACATTGTTCAGAGGAACAACCTGATTTGATTAAAAAGTGATTGAGGGAAAACAAAGAAGTGCAGGAACAATGCTCATATATAATGATGCTTAGCTATAATGATGTTATAGGGATGTTTTTCATACTTTGGTGTTGATCATGGTTCAGTTTGAATACATCAAAATATAGTTTATAAGTATGGTTGTTTATAGCAACCATAAACACGAGTACGCGAGCAACATCTTGGTTGCAGACAAAAAGGATTGATGGTGTCAGCGTTTCTGAAACAAAACCCCAAAATTTACAGGAACTGTAGAATGTAGTTCATCATGGACTGATTAGGTGCCAGAAGTTGGTGGACTCGATGCAATGCAGATGTACAGTACTTATGTACTGTATGGTTATGCATTACTTCAGTAATTTAAAGTGAAGTTTAATCCTAAAAATAATACTTTGAATTAATATTTAATATTAATTCTACTTTAATACTTTGAATTTAATATTTAATAATTAATTAATATTCCTTTTCTTTGCTTCCTGTTAAAGAGTAACGCAGACTTGATCAAATTTGTTAATGCTTTAAAAATAACAGAACATATAAATCAAAATGGCATGTCGAATAAGGCCAGAGAATGTCTAATTGAAGAGAATTGGCACTGGCTGGTTACTTCCGGTTTCTGGACTGGCTGCAGTAACACGTCTCTGTCCATGCGGGGGCGCTCGAGGTCGAGTGCAGAATGAATGGGAGTATACAGTATATGGTGTTTCACCCCCAGAAATCCACTTTTCTCAGGATTTAGACAAGGCTGCAACTGTTCTCCTTTATTATTTATATTGGTTGCTGAACTATTGTCTATTAGGATTAAAATGATCCATTCTGATGGCTTTAACATCCTGGGAAAGCACATCATAATAAGTCAATTTGCGGACGATACGACTCTTTTTCTAAAAGATATAAGGCAAATTTCCAGAGCGCTTGATTCAGTCAGTCAGTTCTCAAAGGCATCAGGTGTTAAATTGAACACTAATAAATGTGAAATCGTAGCTTTACATGACCAACCTGCTCGCTTAATTGATAACATACAGGTTAAATCAGAAGTCAAATATTTGGGCATCATGATCACCAGAAATAAAGATATAAGGGAAAAAGAAAACATTCTTAAAAATATTGATAAATGTAAAGTAATATTGGATTCTTGGCGGCAAAGGGATCTAACAATTTTTGGCAGGGGTCTTCTAGCCAAGATGGAGAGTATATCAAGAGCCATTTACCCTGCCTTTTCTCTAGAAATTTCAAATAACATGATTAAATTAATAAATAAGATAAATTTCAATTTTATTTGGAAGAGTAAATGCCATTATATCCGCAAAAATGACATGATTAAGAGTATCGAAGAGGGTGGCATAAATGCCATAGATTTTTCTGTGATGAATGGTGTACTAAAACTAAAATGGTTAAATTCTTTTTTGTGTCATAATGATTCCTTTTGGTTTAGCATCCCAATTGCAATTTTTCAAAAAATGGGGGGAATTGATTTTATTTTGCGGTGTGACTATGATCTAAGCAAACTCCCTGTAAAATTATCTGATTTCCATCAGCAAGTTCTTTTGTACTGGAACCTAATCTTTAAACACAATTTTACTCCACATAATACACCTCTGTGGAACAACAGGTATATTCTGTGTAATAGAAAATCCTTGTTTTTAGGAACTTGGATGGAAAAAGGAATATGGGCTTTAACACATTTGTTGGATAATTTTGGTGATTTGTTGAATCATAGAGATTTTTGTGATAAATTCAATTTCCAGTGCCCAAGGAGAGAGTATAATAAAGTGTTAAAGGCCATCCCAGCACCCCTGAAAATGATGATTAAACAGTTTGTGATGTACTCGAACTCTCATTCAGAAATGAGACCTCTTTGTATTGAAGGAGTTATGTTAAAGAGTAAACAGTTTACAAATAAGTTTATTAGAAATGTGTTATCCAAACATTATTTCCCTGGTCAACTGAAAAGAAAATATGTTCTAAAAGATTTCAGTGATGAAGAGGCAAAAAGGATACGGAGGTGGTATTTATCATACCCAATCTTTCCTAAGGCAAAAGAAGTGACATTTAAAATATTGAATGACATTTATCCATCTAACTCCTTTTTACATGAAAGATTCAATTGGGAAAACAATTCGTGTGGATTTTGTGAGAAGGAAATTGAGACTGTTGAACATATTTTCTTTCAATGCGAAGTTGTACAAGAATTTTGGCTTGCATTTCAGAGTTGGATACAAGCCAAGGAGATTTCGCTTCTCCCTTTGAATGTAAGCTCAATTAAAGTTGGAGTGCTTTTGAATGATAAAAACTTAGATTTTTTGATAAACAATCTGATTGTTTTGGGTAAACACTTCATTCACAGATGTAAATTTGTAAAGATCAAACCCCATTTCAATGGTTGGAAGAATGACTTGAAGTTATTTGTAAAATCTCTTCTTTGGATGACGGACTCAAAAGCCCTGAAATTTCTCTCTGTTTTGGAAATGTTTAGGTTATTGGAATAAGACCCTCACCCTTTTTTTATTTTTATTATTAATTTTTTATTTTTTTATATTTTTTTCTCTCTCTTCTATGTATTTTTTCTTCTCTAAGTGATGTATCAGCACGAATGTAACTGTATGATTGTTGATCTATGCCTTAATTGTTTGTACTTGAATTCTATATGGCAATAAAAAAAAAAAAAAAAAACTTTTCTCAGGATGTCATTTTTTGTCAAGTAATTTGAAAGTCGCATTCAAAAGGGAGGGCTAAGATAATACACTCAGCTGAAAATTGAATTTTTAAGTTCACTTATCTGTTCTAAAAATCCGTTCAAAACTGTGACGACGTCACACAATAGCAGAATTGTAGCGTGTTCCAGCCAACAACAGCCTAACCTGTAAGAAATCGAAAGGACATAAGTACTCGTTCATTCGACTTTTGGCCTAAGACCTATATTGAACTTGCGGAATCAACAATAAAATCTATGCAGGAGAAAGAGACACATTTAGCCGTTTAGCTCCATAGACTCCCATTCATTCTGCACTCGCCCGCGATCACCTCCAGTGGAATTCTAATGGAAGTTGGAACTGCAACCAAGGTGATACACAATGGGGCTAATAGGAAGTGCCAAGGCTCTCCGTTAGACGGGCTCTGACCATTCTCAGTTGTAACTGAGTTATGGTCTGGCAAAGTGTCATTTACAAATAATTTCCAGAGGGCCGTCACCAACGGACATCGCGGGTAGACCTAAAACCAATCAGAGCGATGAAGGAGATGACATATGCAGAACGGCGGACAAACATCCCCGAGTGTTGTTCTTTGCTCGGTTTTTAACAAAAAGGAAACGTTCAAATCGCTTAAAATAGACGCGATAGCTGATTCGAATGAGTGATGTTCGATGGCGGCATCCATCTTTGTATTGTAGCAGGGACGTGCACAGGGGGGTTGCTCAGGTTGCCCGGGCAACTGCCCATATGCCCTTCTCGACTCAGGTTGCCCTTCCGAGGAAAAAAAAAATCGTACAATGGATGTAAAATTTCACGGAGGCCTAGACAAAAAAATAATACAAAAATCGCAAAGCCTCATTTACTTCCATTCGGGCACTGAAAGGGAAAGTCAAACTGTTTACGTGGCTCCAGGAGTAGTATGAAGCTGCAGACTCGGAGACCTGCATCTACAGTCCCCCTGCACCCAGAGTCCCGCATTCTCAGACCCCCTCGTTTTTCGAGACAGCGCCTCCTATCAAATTGTATCGGATAAACATGTGAAGAACTTGAGCCAAAACGTGAGTATAGGCTATCTTCAATTTTATTTAGCGAATCGTAGTAGCCTACTCGTTTGATTTATTTTTTAATAAAACTAATTTAGCTCATCGATACAACATAGTCCATTGAATATTTGTAAAGTTAGTTTGTAACAAGATTTGAGCCGTATGTTTTTTCGCCCTCTTCCCCCCGAAAATATTTAGATAGCTAACGTTTAAAATTTATTTAGCTTTGAAACATCATAAGACATGTGCTATCGGTCGCCCCTGCCGAACTCAGCAACATCATTTTATGATTATGCAAAGCGACTTATAAATTAGTTTTTTTAATGCAACTGAAGACGAAAAGTAAAGTCACGAACACATTTTTTTCTTCCTTTTTTTTTCAGCAAGATGATGTTTAGGTGATCATTAAATAAAATACAGAATTGTTTATTATTGGTGTTTTGTCTATTCTGATTTGTTTTGCTTCGCATTATAAATATCACAAAAGAGATTTTGTAATGTTAGCATCGTAATGTTAATTAGACCATTATAGGTTGAACTGAAAGAAAAATTGGAATTTGAATAAAAGAATATAAAAAAACTTTGTAGCAATATAATATCACATACTATTTTTCTGAAGATAGTTCAATCTGTAATTGTATCCCTTGCATCAGTAACAATGAGTTTTTTTGGCACATGTATTAAGCAGGGAACGCAAATATTTATTGGATAATTTATTCGGAGACCGTAATATTTACATCCTATTGTTTTTAATTGCATTTGGATAATCGTGCGCTGTACTCTGTGTGCGGGTGTTATTCGATCTTTTGAACAGCAGGAGGCGCTGTGTTCGAAAAACGAGGGGTCTGAGAATGCGGGACTCTCGGTGGGGGACTGTAGATGCAGGCTCCGAGTCTGCAGCTTCATAATATTGGGCTCCAGTGCCTCACGCGACCATATTGCTCAGGCCGCGCCTCCATCTCGTGTCGCGCGCTAATTAATGTGTACGAAGTCCATGACAAAATGAAGCAAAACTATCCTTCTCGTCACGAAAAGAGGAAGAAGAAAAACATGAGAGTGAATTGCGGGAACAGCAGTCAGGTAAACTTGTGTTCTCTCCTCTCTAGTTTGATGTCAGCAAAGTTTGATGGGTTTTTGGTCTTGCTCACCTATCTGGGCAGGCAGTGCATCTCTTGCATCACTTTTTGCCTGACAAAAGTGAGAGTAAAATACCATTATTTATTACGTTTTGTTTTTTATAAACGACAAAGTGCAACAACAGTGTTTGTTTACTACAGCTCGGAAAACATAACCGCGTCGCGTGTGTTGCGTTCATATGCGCGTGCACGAAATGAAACTCGCATTTTTCAAGCAGAAATGTGGAGACCAGAAATACGTGAATGATGGCACTCCCAATCAAAGTACACATTATAAAGACACTGATTATCTAGTCTCAGTGTAGTTAAAAACTCTAAACAACTGCACTAATTATGCAAGAAACCAATGTATTGGCAATTTGACATTGATTGACTATTGATTTATAGGCTATATTGAATTTAAAATGATGATTAGCTGGACATTCTGGTCAATATGAATGCAAATCCCTCAGTATATAACAACAAATCAAGATTTGCTTCAACATGCATAAAAAAAAAAAAAAATCATAGGCTACTGATTCCGAAAATACCCTGGCTGTAGAGAGAACCAAAGTTAATCCCAAACGCCAAAAGTTCAGGGTTGTACTTTATTATTTTCTTCTTATTTATGTTTACGTTAATATTCACTTGTTATCTTAACATTCTATAAAAACGCTTTATTCAGTAAATATTGTTTGTTTGAACCTCATTCTGTTCTATATTGTTGTACTTGTTCTTTGACTGTTTTGTTTAAAGGAGGGAGGATTGTATTGGGCGGTATTGAGTGGCAATGGCAAATGGTTTACATGGCTCACGGCATCACAGATCAGGTAGAGGGCCCCATAGCAGAATTTTGCTTAGGGCCCCATGCAGGGGGAGGTCAGGATTGGCAAAAAAAAGATTGTATTTTTTTCCCGAAATCTAAGCGTTTTTTTCTTTTTTTGAGTTTTTCCATTCAATCCAGATTATTTCTTTTCAAATAAAATAATAAAATAAATAATAATAATAATTTAAAAAATCAGTAAACAACAATATGAGGAACTCTTTTGCTCATTTGTCTCATCTCTGACATTTTGCAATCTTTATAAATAATAATAAGACCATAAGATGAGGCATTGCGTTTGGACATAAACACAGCCAGATAAGGCAATTTGGAAGGTGACAAATTCAAGTGAATATATTCCTTCATATAGCCCGTGAGGGGGGAGGAGGGGGGGGGGTGCCCTTTTTTCAGGTCAGAGCAACTGCCCCTCAAAATTCCTGTGCACGTCCCTGTATTGTAGGCTACAAAATCTGCTTTAAAATCCCAGCACTGTCGTCATCGTGCCCGCCCCAACGTTTCTGATTGGTGCTGCAATTTTTTTGACGTGTTGGAAATGGGCTTGAATGAGATCTTTGCAAGACTAACTTCAGAGCAAATCTAAATTTGTTAAAAGTTGTCTGGGTTTTCCCAGGCTAAGTATGTGGCAAAAGTAGTGTCAAATTCACAGTATTCCTAAAACACTAGGCAAAAAGTACCCAGATGACGAACTACTTCCGGTGAGATTCTGAAGTGTGCATAAGATTGAACTTTACTAGCCAATGAAGCCACGGGGGAGGATTTATACATGAGTTTAGTGACTGATGCAGTCATGCAAGTGCAGCGCCTACACTGTTAGCAATTGATGTCATTTTTACAGGAAATTTTTACAACAATGTATTGTATTTGCGTTTTACCTGTAAAAAGCAATGCACCATGGGAAATTAATGGACAGTCCTGTATTATTATTGTAATTTCACTGTATTCACGGAGTTTTACAATGGTTTTACAGCCACCGCGTTGCATCATGGGATCTTCGCGGTCGAATTTTGAATTTTTAGGCGGTTAGTTCTAAACGTACATTCTGGGAGTAAGCCGTCATTCAAGAAGACGGAAAAGAAGCAATTCTGGGACGAAGGTAAGTTATTTTCACGTTATGTAATTTACTGTTACCGTTACACATGTATTTTTATAGCGTAAATAAAACGTTATTAGTTCTCGTTATCTGAGTGGATGGTGACGGTTTCGTCTGCTTTGATTAGATAACATTTATTCTTCCATCAGTCCATTGAAATCGGGTACGTAACGTTACTGGTAATTGCTAACATTTGCAACCTTGTTCTTCACAAATTGATGCTATTTTAATCTGCCTGAAGTAACGTTACCCAGCAAGCAATTTTGCGTCTAAAAGACGTCTAATAGCCGTCAAAACATAGCCCAGACGTCTAGGCTAAATCAAGGCAAAATTTGGGCTGTCAGTGAAAATCTAATAGACGTCTAACCATAGCCCAAGAATAGACTATAGTCAACAATTAGATATTGAACGACTACATTTATACGTTTAATAGACAGTGCATATGGGTCTAGGCTAAAACAAGGCTAAATTTGGGCTGTCAGTGAAAATCTAATAGACGTCTAAATGTAGCCCAAGAATAGACTAGTCATCACTTAGACAACTATTAAACGACTACATATACATACAATAGACAACAAAATGGCTAAAAGATTCTTTTCACTCAAATATAACAGGTTCTCATAAATGACAAGCCATCATCAAAATATATACATAAAAGGCTTTATTTATTTATTTTTATTTATAACGCACTTTGATGATTGGGCTGGGTTTGCCTGCACTTTTTTCCAAAACTATACAGTAAAATGACTTGACAATAAACACAGTAATAGCCAGGGTCCCTTTGAACAGGAATCAGTTGAGAGAATGAGCAAACCTATGAAGGAACACTTTTTATGAGTGTTTGAACATGGGACGTGGTTTAATAACACACTTTGATGATTGGGCTGGGTTTGCCTGCATTTTTCTCCAAAAATATACAGTAAAATGACTTGACAATACATACAGTAATAGCCAGCGTCCCTCTTAACAGAAATCAATTGAGAGAATGAGCAAACCTATGAATGAACAATTTTTATGAGTGTTTGAACATGGGACGTTTATATCGTTTGAACATGGAAGTGCATATATATATATAGAAATTCAATGATAATTGAATGATTAAAAGCCTGTTGCATCATATTTGTCATTTACATTAACATAAAAAAGTAAAATAAGTAAATAATCATCATTACATATAATAATAATGAGTGTATACAAACATTAAAATCAACAAAAAAATGTTTAATAAATATATCGATAATTAATATTATTATTCAATTTCATTCACATTAATAAAGTAGGCAATAATAATGTATAATAAAAAATCAAATTATATATATATATATATATATATACGTGTAACACACACACACACACACACACACACACATATATATATATATATATATATATAAACATTCTAATTAACAATTAAATGTAAAAAAAACTAATGATGTATGATAATTAACATTAACACGAGCATGAATAAATTAAATCTTTAAAAAATAAAATTTAAATTAATGTTAATCATATATAGGCCTAAAAACATTAAAATAATAATAAAAAATGAAAAAAGTCATGTTTTTTTAAAAAATATATATTTTTTTTGTCTCCAAATAAGATGGAAAATAGCAGAAAGTAGTCTCTAAAAAATGTAAATACTAACAATAAAAATGTATGATAATGTTTAATAATATGAACATGAATACATTATACTTGGTATAATTAATATTTAAGCCTATAAACATTACAATAACAACAAACAAACAATATTAAAAGTCATGTTTTAGGAAAAAATCATGAAATTGCATTATTTGTGTCCTAATACGATGGAATAACAGGCAAAGGAGTTTTAAAATCAATTTTGGCGTCTTTCAGCACCCATACCGTAAGTGCAGGATTTGACGCGCATATAAAAAAAATGTGCGGCTGGCTTGACCGTGTATTTTCCACGCGCGGCCCACTTGACCGCAGTAGACGCTTTTATTTTTATAATCTGCTGATGTAACGTTACTTATATCATTGTTGTGGACATAACTGTGTAAATCATCTTGTGTTTTTTTGCCATAGAAATTGTCCTGTACCTTGTGTTCCCTCTGACCTTTGTGTCACATCTTCACCTCTCACACACTTCACACACAAGCGCGCGCGCGCACGCACACACTGATAGTGCGCGCGCATTCATATTGGACCCTGAAGTGTAGCTCTGGCTGTGTTTTGATCAGACTGTGCTCTGTTTATTATGTATGTCCAGAGCTGCATTGATACCGTGTGTTCAGTTGCACAGCACCGCTTCAGTTATGGCAGCTTCAGTGGAAGATTTCAACAGGGCCAAAGAAAAACTGGGCACTTTGAAGGAAGATCCAGGGAATCAAGTCAAACTGAAGATCTATGCGCTGTTTAAACAGGTGAGAAACTGACCAATAAAGTCCTGCTCTTGATTGACATAGCTTAAAGGAGTAGTTCACTTAAAAAAAAAAAAAACTTTTGCTGATAATTTACTCACCCCCATGTCTTCCAAGATGTCCACGACTTTCTTTCTTCCGTCGATAATAAATTAAGGTTTTTGATGAAAACATTCCAGGATTTTTCTCCATATAATGGACTTCAGTGGGAAGCAAACGGTTCATGGTCCAAAAGACAGTTTCAGTGCAAACTGTTCAAAGGGCTTTAAACGACACCAGACGATGAATGAGGGTCTTATCAAGGACCCTTCGAGTCATGACTCGAAAAAAAGATTTTGATGAACAGGTTTGAACAGGAGAGTCACGAACAGAGCAAAGCAAGGCGAGCATTTGAGCTTATAAAACTTAAACCTTTTTATTTATTTTTTAAATGACCGCTCGTTTTGCTAGATAAGACCCTTTTTCATCGCCTGGTGCCGTTTAAAGCCCTTTGAAGCTGCACTGAAACTCTCATTTGACAGTGATAAAAAATAAAAAAACTGGATCTCACCTGAGACCTCTGTGCCCACGTTTGTCCACGAATGGTGAAAAAGTGAATAGGGCATGAGGCTAGCTAGATTAAAATATCCCCACATCATCACACACCATTCACCATACCTAGAGATTGACATTGACATGAAACCAGCTATTAGGCTAACTGAAGTAAAACCATGCAAATCTCTAGGTGTGGTGGAAGGTGTGTGATGATGTGTGGGATATTTTAATCCCAAAGGCCAAGGGAACTTTATCAGGATGCATATTATCCTGGATCCATGAAATAACTGACTTTTAAAAATAAAAATCTGCCTGACTCTATGGGAATTTAACATAGGGGTGCCCTGACTTATGCACCCTGTATTTTAAGGAAAAACATTTATTTATTTATGATACATTATTTATTCACAAAGAAAATTTGTGTCCTTAAAGGTTGGAGTTTTCATCATTTTTCTAATTAAGGCATTAAGATCAATATCCAAAAGATGATTTTTTTTATTCCTCTTTTTAGGCAACTTTAGCATGGGTGTCCAAACGTATTCACATCACTGTATATATTCACATAGATGATTTTAAATTGTAATAATATTTCACAAAAGTGCTGTATTTTCAATCAACTAAATGCAGCCTCGGTGAGCATAAGAGATGTTTTCAAATGTTACCCAGACTAGTGAATGGTTTGGATTTGCTGTTGACGCATCATGGATGTGACAGAAGGTGTCAGACCAATCCATCAGTGTACTTTATCTGGCTATTAGCATTTGAATTAATTGCTGTAGGCATACATTTACTGAGCTGAACTATAAGTAAAAGTTTTTTCCTCCTCGCTCATTTCTGTTTTGCAAACGCTCAGGCCACACAAGGACCCTGCAACACCCCCAAACCCGGCATGCTGGACTTTGTGAACAAAGCCAAATGGGACGCATGGAAGAGTCTGGGCTCCGTGTCACAGGTGACGGCAACATCCATGAGTTCTGTCTTTTATTTTCAACTAAAGAGTAAGACCAAATTAAAGTTGCTTGGCCCAATTCTGGATCAGCTTTTCATGTATTACTACAGATTTAAATGTGTGATTATTTACACAACCAATTATTTTATTGATAATGTAAAAAACTGGGTTACACTTTATTGTAAGGTGATGTAGTTACGTTGTACTTACTCAAATATGTACTGATTAATATTAAAATCAACTACTTATTGTAGAGTTATGATTGGGGTTAGTTGCTTGTTATTATGCATCATTTACTGTTATTACTATAGTAGGTACATAGGTAATGTGTAAATACGTCACATTAAAATTGTTCTGGATTATTAAAAATTTGTAATATTTTAAAAAGCTTTTAAAAATATTTATGTATCTTTTTTTTTTAATCTATTTTGGTAATTTTTTATAAAAACCTTTCTATTTAATTTTGGTAACTTTATTTAGCTTTTCAAAAATATTACTATTAATCTTTAATTTTTGTAATTTTTATCAGATTGAAAGTGTGTGTGTGTGTATATATATATATATATATACACAAAAAGTGTCCGAAATTAAATAGAAAGGTTTTTATAAAAAGTGACCAAAATTTGAGATAAATAGAATTATGTTTAAAAGCTTTATCCATCCATAAAAATCCATCCCAATTTTAACTAAGACTATTATAATATCACTGCTGCTCCTTTTATTGGCTTACACCTTTATTGCTATTTAGGAGTTTGCATGCGAGTTATATTAAAATTAATATAAAATATTCATGATAATTGTGTTTTGATAATTTGTATTACTTTATATATACAATGTATATATATATATATACATATATGTGAACAGCTCGATCATGTGATCCTCGTGTGCTTCATGTGTCAGGAGGAGGCCAGGCAGCAGTACGTGGATCTCATCGAGTCTCTGGTGGGATCAGAAGCTCCTGCAGTGGCGGCGCAGACGACCGGGAGCTCGAAGGCCTTCCAGACCCTGCTGGTCACCACAGAGGACAACATCACCCCCATACGCCTCAACAGACCTGGGAAGAAAAACGCCATCACTGCAGAGGTCAGGAGAAAACTCACTTTTTCTAATACATCAGTTGTCTGAGGACAGTGGTCATATTACACATGAATAATTGACTGAAGACTGCAACGATTGACCAATCAAAAGTATCCCAGAGAGTCGTATAATAATGAGATTTTAACATTACTATCTACTATTGTCATTAGCTTTGAGATTTGTTGTTTTGAGATTATTGATATACTATTTTGGTTTTTATTCATATTTTTATATTTTGTGTTTTGATTTGAATTAAAATGTTAGTAATTTTGTCTATGTAGCTTTTATTAATTTATTTATTTTAGTACATCAAGTTAAACTAAATGAAAATTGATTTCAATTTGTTTTATCACACAAAATGTTAGCAGTGTTGTTTTGATATTTTCCGTATACTATTGTAGTATTGATTCATTGTTTTAAGTTTTGTCATTTTTATTTATTTTAGTATTTCTATTCAAATTTAATTTTTATTTTAACTTTTATTTCAGTTAGTCTCATTTTAATTGAATTTTTTACTTATATTTGTTGTATTCCAGCCTATTTTTTTCCGGTTTTACTCAACAGAAACAACACTGGTGCTTAGACGTTTGTATAAATAAGTTGACAATGTTTGTTTTTGCCTCCTGTAGATGTACAACGAGCTGATTGAAGCTTTGGATCTTGCTGGAAAAGACGATTCCTCATGGGATTCAGCGTTTGCAGATCCTTTCTCACCCTCCTCTCTCTGACTCTAAAGGTAATGGGGATTATTACTGCAGCGGAAACGACCTGAACAACTTTACGAAGATCCCTGAGGGTGGAGTGCAGGACCTGGCTAAACAATCTGGGGAGTTGCTGAAGTGAAGTCTATTTCGCTTTATTGGAAACTGAAACTAGTTTATAATCCGTTTTAGCTCTAGATTTATGGACACGTGTGCTTGTGTTGTTTTAGGCGGTACGTGAAGGCGTACATTGACTTCCCCAAACCTCTGATTGGAGTGATAAACGGGCCGGCGGTGGGTGTATCCGTCACCCTGCTGGGACTGTTTGATGTTGTTTATGCCACAGACAGGGTGAGCTGATTTTCGTCAGTATATCAATAATGTCCGTCTGTTTAACTGTATCTATATATCTAACTGTATTTTGGCTCCCACCTCCTCATTTGTTGTGTGTTTAGGCGACGTTTCACACACCCGCCTTCAGTCAGTTGGGTCAGAGTCCGGAGGGCTGCTCTTCATATCTGTTCCCCAAAATAATGGGCACAGCAAAGGTATGGATATCCACACGAAGAAAACTTGAGATTAATCGGTTGGCTACTAAAAATGTTGTTTGAATCAACTGACAGCACAGCACTGATGTACACACACAGGGCTGCATGATTTGGGGGAAAATGTGATTGCAATTGTTCTGGTAAAAAGTGGAGAACTAAAACTTTTTTTTTTTTTTTTTTAAATTGCAGAGAGAAAAAAAGCTCTAGATTTGTTGTGCTTTTTTGTAGGGCTACAAAAGTTGGCAAATATGTTATGATTCATATGACTATAATATTACTAAATAAAATAAACAAAATAAGAAATATTTGTGTATTTTATCTTTTAATTGTAATATATATATATACACACAGGTAAAACTAGAACTAGGAAAAATTAGAAAATTGTGCAAAAGTTGATTTATTTCAGTAATTCAACTTAAAAGGTGAAACTAATATATTATATATACTCATTACATGCAAATTTAGATATTTCAAGCCTTTATTTGTTATAATTTGATGATTATGGCTTACAGATATGAAAACCTTTTCACAGAATTCTAATTTTGACATTAAGCTGTTAGCCATAATCATCAACATTATAACAAATAAAGGCTTGAAATATCTCACTTTGCATGTAATGAGTCTATAAAATATATTAGTTTCACCTTTTAAGTTGAATTGCTGAAATAAATCAACTTTTGCACAATATTCTAATTTTTCGAGTTTCACCCGTGTGTGTGTGTGTGTGTGTGTGTGTGTGTATAAATATAATATATTTTTTTTAATAATAATTTTATTTTATTCCACAACTGTAAAATTAAAATACTAATACTTATGGGTGTTTCCAGGTTTATTTATTCGATTCAAAGTTTTTTGGAATCGTATCCCGTCAAAACGATCTCAGGAATAATACAAGATTTCACTCGTTAAATTAATTTTTTTTTCACCTGACACAAAGCCTTAATAAAACAACACACTTTTAGCACGACTGTCTAATTTAGCGATGACTTGATGAATAGCTGTCAACGTTGCTGCCTACCTGTTGCCCATACCCAATTGTAGTGGCTATTTGTCCATAAACTTAAACAAAACAAAAGAAAAACAATAAACTTCTCAAATGGCCACTTGAGGCTACGTCATAGTTTGGCTTTACGCAGGTTCAGAGGTACCAAAGCAAAATGTCCATACCAGGATTGAGTTTGAGGAGGTTTATTCACACAGTCCAAGCAAGCTCACAGACATTTCTGCTGCCTCTCTCACGCTGGTAAAAAACCATATGCCCTCGTGCCTAACGTACTTCCCACCTTGACCTACTTATGCAAATGAACGTAACACCACGTGACCAATAAACGAAAATACACGTAAAGCATAAATGCAAAATAAACCAAATTAACTTT